>JANBXA010000141.1:30785000-31082500 GCA_030556225.1 Cricetiscus sungorus
GCATTTGATTGGGGCTGGCTTACAGGTTCAGAGGTTTAGGCCATAATCATCACAGTGGCAATCTTAGTGTCACACAGTCAGACGTGGTGCTGGAGAGGTAGCTAAGAATTCTATATCCAGATTTGTAGGCAGAAGGAAGAGAGTCACAGGACTTGGCTTGGGCTTCTGGAGACTTCAAAGCCACTTCCACCAAGGCCACACCCCCTAGTTCTTTTATAAAGTGCCACTCCCTGGTAACCAAACATTCAAATCTATGATCCTATGGGGTCATTCTCATTCAAACCAATTGCATGATAATTAAATAAGAGGACCCAGAGACTGATGTTGGCGTTCAAGCTTCAAGCTGAAGGTCAGAAAAGCAAAGCAGCTTGTCACTATCTCTTACTCTATTTTATACTGAAAGGAAATCCTGGCTCCACCAAACCTCAGACTGTAACTTCTCAGCATGGCTAGACAATCCTGAGACTTCAATGTCTTCCTATCCTCAATGTGACTGGAGAAAGAATCCTAATACTGAAAATTGAAGGCCCTGCTCCTATCTCTTATAACCCTCTAATGCTGGGTTTAAAGGTGTGTGATCCCAGATGCTGAGATCATCTTTCTGTGAGCTGTTTCTCCTAAGAATTGGATCATTCTTATGTAGATCTGGGTAGCCTTAGACTCAAAGAGATCCATTTACCTCTCAATACCGAGTCTGAGCATTAAAGGTGTGTACCACTATCTCCTAGCTTCTAGTTGCTGGTATTAAAGGTGTATATCATCACTATCTGATCTCTATAGCTTGAGGCTTGCTTTGCTCTCTAAATCCTCAGGAAAATTTTAATAAATCATAAATAATATATCACCTCACAAGCCAACACACTGTGTAAATGTCATAAGTAATAAAGCTATTTCTTAAAACTCTCTTTTTGTTTTTGAAAATATGTGTGTCATCATATATAAATACATTTACAGAGAGTTCTTGAAAGCTTTTAATTAAATTTTTAATTTTTCCAAAAAAGCATCTTCAGATAATTTTTTATTTGCATACTTAGTTGGGAACTAGTGGAATCATTGCTCTCCAATACTGAAGCTTGGCTCCTCTATTTGTTTTGGATATAGTGGTCCTACTACTTATCAAATCTTTACATTAGATACTGAGCTCAAGTTATCTATACTCAAAAGCTTATTAAAGAAACAAGCCAACTGCTGGTGGTATCATAAATAGAATGCACAAATAAAAAGCAAGTTCCCTAACAGATGGTTGGTTTTGCTGTAAAATCAGCATTTGGGAATTTAAGGAGGAGTTTTTAAGGGTAGGGGATGGGCTTAGTCAGTATGACACTTGTGTAAGCACAGGAACCTGGAGCCTATCTCCAACATCCATGTGCAAATCTGTCATGCAAATCAGATGGCACTAGGTATGATCTTAGTGCTGGGGCAATGTAAACAAGATCCCTGGGATGTAGTAGCCAGCTAGTCTAGTCTAATGGGTGAACTTCAGGACCCAGGGTGAGACCCTATGTCAAAACACTAACAAACAAAACACCTATAGGTGGATGCCTCCTGAGGAACATCTCAAGTTGATCTCTGGCCTCCACATGGTTGTGGATACATGTGAACAGGCACACATAACTGTGTACATACCCCATCCAGCCATATACAAGAGATGGGTGTTTGAGCACTCACTTCTGCTTTGCAGTCTGATGAGCTAAGGAGTCTCTATAGGAAAGCAAGGTCCTCACATTGTAACAAGCCTGCTGAAGCAATCTTCGCAGTGACTGAAGACTTTCTACTTGATGAGTGGTCTGCATTCAGCTTTACCTCATGTACTGGACTGGATTTTAACTCAGAAGGTGTGACTCTCTAGCGAACTATTTAGTGAGGCCAAGTATTATGTTCCCATCCATTTGTGTGGTAGTTTAGAGCAGCCATTCTCAAAGTGTAGCTCTGGATCAGCAGCAACAGCTAGGGCATGGTCCCCTACTTCAACAACTACCTAGGGCATTCTGATTCTTGTGCTTTATAGACCTTCATGCTTCAGGACTTTCCAAGTGCCTCCATTCTCCCAGTGGATGGTAAGGTGCTGTGTTCCTTTACGCAGGGCAATCAGGGGCTAGAAAATTCAATGATACAGTCACATCCACTAAAGTTCAAGTAGGCGAAATTGGCCTTGAACCATGTTCTTTTTGTTCCACATCTGACCACCTTTTCCTTGTCATTCTGGATGCAGTGTCTTGTCAAAGAAACTCAAGCTATAAGAAATGAGGGTTGGGGAAGACCCAGGCATTTGCTATGTAACTTCCTGAAGGTGAATAGCACCAGGATTTGAAGGACATAGTTGTCATTTTTGTCAATCTCAGAGAACAGGCCAGGAGTGATGGACAAGGCTACCATATTGGGGCCTTGGTCTCTGGTCTCTGTGTTCATCCCCACCCCACTGCCTTGCAATCATTTACCTCCTCCAGGATTTCCCACTGCAAGTGATGGAGGGAATTCTCTGCAGCTGGGGCAATAGAACACAAAGTAACTTAACCAGTGACACAAAATGTTGGCTTGGGAAGCTAGTCACCATTTACTGTCTGTGCTGGTTCCCTTTCAGAGTCCCAGCATCCCAAGTTAGCTAAGTTTCCACACTCTGTCTTGGCTTTGAGTATTTCAAAAGAAAGAATATCAGAAATGTGAAAAATAAGATAATCCAGATCCTCTCCTTGCCAGACAATGAACTCTCTATATATCACAGCTTTGTGTTATCTTACCTATCCCATACATTTATATATCTTCAAACAGGAAATACTTGGGTTGAAGAAAATATTATTTTGAAACAGAAGCAAAGACTGACTTCTTTTCTTTTGTGATGGAATTGAACTCGAGGCCTTGCAGATGCCAGAGAAGGATGGCAGCCTATGTTGCTCTCCAAAGCAATTTTATTAAATTTTAAAAAATAAATTATAAATACTTCAAAACCAAGTTTTAGCAACTTTAATGGTGGTAGTTTTCTACCAGTATATTTTGTGATTTTAAATCCAATTTTAGAAAAAAAGGTAGAAAATAATAATTTCTTAATTTTTATGCTTTGACATTTAAACTAACTATAGTAAATACAATATAAGTTGGTACGGTACATTTTGATTTTCCAATAGCTTCAAACTCTCTATTTTTGTTGTTCAGAATAAACATGTGAATTTTTTTCTCTAACTTTATATCAAAATATAATTTGTAAATAAACGTTAAACACATTTAAGTCAATATCATAGTGTCTTGTTTTATGTAAATAATGAAGAATGAGTGCCTTATTCAAGTTCATTGACACAGTGGCCACCTCATAGTGTGTGTGTGTGTGTGTGTGTGTGTGTGTGTGTGTGTGTGTGTGTGTTTGTGTGTGTTAAAAATTTTAAGATATATCCTCAGTAAAATTCAAGTTTGCAATGCAGTTTATTAGCTGATGCTGAATAGCACATTTCCCAAACTCTTTATTCTGCTGAACTGAAACTTCGTACCCATTAAACAAAGTCTGTCCATATCTCCCCTTCAAGTTCCTGTGGTCACTATTTCCTTCCTGCTACTGTCAGTTCAATGCTTCTAGAGTCTATATCTGAGTGTGAATGTTCACTGTTTATCATTCTCTAGACTATCCTACTCAGTATAATGTCTTTCAGGTTTATTCCTGTTGTCCAAAACACCAACTTTTCCTTCCCTTTCAAGGCCGAATGATATTCAATCATGGAATGGAATAGAATAATATCCTATGACACATAGCACACAGGTAACAAACAGACACATACTGCCCCCACCTCAACTCTCTTTCTTTCAAGGTTTTAACCTACTCATGAATTGGTAGACACAGATTGTTTCTTGTTTGAGCTTGAAATAGGACATATCCTCCAGAACCCATGACTGCTTGGTCTCTGGTTACTGGTCTCTCTGGAATGTTCTGGAAACATTAGGAAGTGGGGACTTGCAGCATGGAGAAGCTTGCTGGGGGCAGATCCTTGGTGGTATCTGATCCCTTCTTGTACCACTCACTTTCTCCTGTCTGCCATAAACAGCCCTTCATCTTCAGCCACATCCTCACAGGCCCACAATGCTCTGCTTCCCCATGGCCTAGAATTAATCTGGCCAGGGACTACAAACTGAAGTCTCTGAGATTGTGAGCCATAACAATTTTTGTCTTTTAGCTGGTTATTTCATTCTATTATTGCAACAAGTTAACATGCGTCTGTATCCAGACAAAAATAAACATGGTAACATAGATAACTTTTTCAGAAATTGATTTAATTTTCTTTAGATACACAACTAGGATGGGTCACGTGACAGTTTTATATTTATTTAATCTGCCATAACTTTTCTCAGATTATGTTTTTGTTAATAGCCATTCTAGTGTTGTGGAATGACCAGTTTGTACACCATGAAGATGTGTCATTCTGACTGGTTCAATAAAAACAGCCAATGGCTAGGCAGGGTTTGGGGGGGACACTGATAAGAAGAAGGGTGGGGTCATCAGTCAGGTATAGAGCAAGGAGGATAGGCTCTACAGAGGAGGTAATAAATCCATGAGGCAAAAAGTAAAATAATAGAAATGAAATGAGTTATAAGAGTAAGTTAAAACAAGGCTAAGCTATGGGCTGAGCTTTCATTATTAATAATAAACCTCTGTGTCATTACTGGGGAGGCAATGGTACCAATGAAAAAGTCCGATTGCATTCTAGCAGATGTAAGATGATATTTTACTGTGGTTTTCATTTGCATTTCTCAGTTGGTTCCTGATGGTGAGTATTCTTCATATGTCTTTCACCTATTGGCAGGCCTCCTTTTAAGAAATGTCTGAGTGGAGGTTGGACGTGGTGGCACATGCCATTTATCCTAGAACCTGGAAGATAAAGCAGGCAGACCTCTATGAGTTTGAAGCTTGCCTGGTCTACTTGGGGAATTCTGAGCCAGCTATAGACTATATAGGGAAATCCTGTTTTTAAAAACAAACAAAAAAACCCAATTAAAATATCCTATCATATCTTCTGTCTGTTTCTTAAGTGCTCTTCATTGTTATTGAGGTTTGTGGATTATTTGTATAATTTGACTATTAACTATTTATCAGATGTGTGGTTTGCAAATTGGTACCATTGCTTCCCCACCCCACAGGCTGTCTCTTCCTGTAGTGTGTGGAAACTATACCATTATTTTTAATCACAGGTATTTCTTTTTTTCTTTGGCCATCACAGAATATGTCATCATCTCAGCATTTGTCAAGCAACTTCCCCTGTTTCTGTTATAGCTTTAAAGCTTTAGGCCTTGCAGGTTTTTATAACCACGCTGGTTGTTATAATGTTATAAGGGTCTAATTTATTGTTCTGGCTCTGTCCTAAGTGACTTCCTCAGCATCATTTACTGAGGATATTGTCATTTCCACCTATGCATTGTTGGCAGTTTCGTCAGTGGTAAACTGACTGAAAATGTACACATTTAGTTTTAGACTCTAGTCTATTGAATTGGTGTACTTTTGTGTTTTATTCTATTCCAACATATTTCAATGATGTTAAATAGAAGAATTAACACATATGCAAAACCTGAAAACTAGACCTACCTAAAAGTTGTCAACAATTATATACTAGACAACATGAGGGGAAATCACCCTCCTTGAACATCTTTTGGTCTCTACAAACAAGCTGAAGAGCAGAACAGCATCTCAGAAATCTTCATTAGCCTACTTCACAAATTCCCAATTTTGCTAGCTATAGTTCTTTCGGATTCTCTATTCTCTTTTTTCTCCAAGTGTGTGTGTGTGTGTGTGTGTGTGTGTGTGTGTGTGTGTGTGTGTGTGTTGTTAATCCCACAAATTTGAGGAGAAAGATATGACCAAATCATCATGGCCAAATTAATTAAAGTATGAAATTCACTGAAGCAAGCTTTTTTTATATATGTCCACAGTCTGTCTTTCCCTAAAGATGGGGTTCAAGGCAGCAGCATTGGATATAGGTAAGTAAGGGATTGTATAGTTCAGAAATAGGGATTTTCCAAATGGGGGTGGTGGTGAGCCAATCGGTAGAGGTTAAAGAAGAATAACATATGCCTGACAATTTGGTCATAACAACCTGATGTGAATCAAAGGCATGGTTGCAGGGTGGTCATAACAAAGTGGTCATAACAAGTGGTCTTAATAACCTTTTGAAACAATGGCATGTTTCTTATTTCCTGGAACAGGCAGTATAGAACCATCTGTAGTTAAAGTTACAACCAACCCTTGAGAAACAGATTTAAACCTAGTTTGTCTTTGTGATAAGATGCTTTCAAGCTGAAGATGGAGCAGGCTGATTCATGTTCTCTCTCTCTCTCTCTCTCTCTCTCTCTCTCTCTCTCTCTCTCTCTCTCTGTGTGTGTGTGTGTGTGTGTGTGTGTGTGTGAGTGTGTACATGCTTGTTGTGTGACTGCATTTAGTAAAACAGTATGCATTTCTGTCACAATGGTAAAGTGATGCTTAGCTGTGGTCTTCTGCTTTGGATAATTAGTAGCTATGAAAACCAATTAATGTACTCATCATTCTGCTGCCATTTTCACACAAGCTTTGGGAATAGGGATAGCTGTTGAGAGCTTTCTTTAGCCCTGCACTGGTGTTTTTCATTGGCTACAGTCATCTTGTTGACTGTTAAGTCTCTGACCTTTAGCTGCCATTTCCTCCTAAGGTCAACCAGATACTTCAGTCTCATCTCCTTAGAAGGTAGAGCTGATACCATAGAGCCCATAGCCTCCATTCTAAGTATCACTGGTAGAATGTCTATAGCCTAAAGCTCACAGGAAATAGTCCCTTTCCTAGAGATTAACTCCCAGGCACAAGAACAAAGAACTTACTTAGGATAAGATGAATTAATTTCTACATAGTCTGAAAATTCTTAGATTAATAATTATTTGACCCATTTTCTTTCTCTCATGACTTAATCAGAAACATACTTGGTTGTGATCAATTGGGAGCATCCCAAAACTGGCATTAATTGCTTCTTCTGTGGTAGTTGTAAGATTTTGATGATGACTTCCTATACTTTTATGAGCAAGACCCTGGTTCAGCCCTTCCAACATGAGGCGCAAATCTTGATGGAAGCAAAGATATACATTAATTTATATTCAAAATTGTTTTGTTGAAAAACTTGCATTATCATGGCTGGCTTATTTAAATTGAATACCTTTGTTTTACTTGGTTCTACTTTTCAATTCAAAGGTTAACATTTCCCATGATGTACACATATACAGTATATCTTCTAATGGTGGGCTACTTTGGCAAGATGCCAATGCCTGAAACTCCTCTGTTCTCTGCTCTCTATACTTCTGCCTCCTGCTGGTTTTTGATCTGGGGTAGGAAATGTGAATTATGAATACTAAATGGTTCCTAGCCAATCTTCTCAGCTTCTCGCCAAGGTCCAGAGAACTATCCTCAGAAGTTTACACTGCCTTATAAGAAACAGGTATGAATAAACCTTTTCAACTCTTGAATTGAAATACCCATTAAATAACATTTGAAATGCTTCAAACTTACCCTTTCTGAGGAGTGGAAGGGGGGTGGGTTGTGGCGATGTGGAGGAGGGAGTAGGAGGAGGGGGAACTATGGTTGATATGTAAAATGAATAAAATATTGAAAAAATAAGCAGGCTGAACAAGCCATAAGGATCAATCCAATAAGCAGCATCTGACCATGGCCTCTGCATCAACTCCTGCTTCCAGGTTCCTGCTCTGTTTGAGTTCTGCTCTCTTGACTTCTTTTGATGATGAACTGTGACACAGAAGTATCAGCCAAATAAACTCTTTATCACCCCCCAACTTGCTGCTGCTGTAATGCTGCAAAGAATGGTAGCATATTTAGTTGACACTGTTGTGAGTGGAGATGCAAAACAGAGGACTCATTCTCTGCTATTTTCCAGTAAATAATAGATTTTTAGAAATGTAAGGACGATGAAGATGTATTCAGGTCCTCTCACACGTATCCCATTGTTTGGTTCTGTAAAGTTGATGGTCTTCAAATGCTCATCCTGAGTTGTTTCCTTGACTAAAATGCTATGGACAAGGGTAAGTGTTCTAATTATGGAACAGCATGTATTTTTATAGGAAAATAAAATTAGGTAGCTTCACAATAATAGAAAATTTTAAAATAGGATTATTAGTTGTGTGACCCCATACACAGGCATTTTGTAGGAAGTGAAAAAAAATAAGCCTTTTCTTTTTTCATTAAAAAGAAATCTATATAGATGTAGCCTGTAGAGGATGAAAGTGTCAGTTTTTACATTTAAGGATATGTGTTTTATGAGCCTTGCTATGTTAATGCCTCCTCAGGGGCTCTCCTGATGAGCACATTGCACAGGTGGCCTGCTGGATTTATAGGCACAATAACTGGACAGGAGAAATAAGAGGCCCAGCCTGTGTGGCACATGGGCTGCAGCTGGCTCGGCCACTTAACAGCCGACATAAGTTTCATGTGACAAGGCCACTTACTGAAACTCTGGAGACATTTTGTCCCGGGTACCTGACCTTCTGCTCCCCCCACCTCCATTCTGCTATTCCTTTGGCAAAGACCAGGGCAGACTCTAAGAGATTCTTTGTCAAACTCTGAAATGAACAAATTAATTTACAGCATTGGGAGTTACTGGAATACCTCCCAAGTACAGCTTTGCTTTGCAACACTCTAAAGAGTGGGACAATTAAACAGTTAAAGGGCTGGAAACTTGAAATACCAGAGTGCTTGTGTGTGTCTGAAGAAAGCCTGAAAACAACAACAAAATCAAAAACAGAGAATTAACTTGTGAAAATTAACATTTGTTTATTTTTTAATTTGTGGGCATGGGCTTGAGTCTGCCTGAGTGCACCACATGTGTGCAGAGCCCTAAAAAGCCACAAGAGGGCTCTAGATACCCCAGAGTTGGAACTAGAGGTGATGAGTATCTATAAGCCCAGCTTACCTATAGGATGTTGAGAGGGAGACAGGAGAATTTTCAGGAGTTTGTGGGTCACCTAGCCTGGCTTATGCAATGGAGAAACAACAGACACTGTGTCTCAAATAAGGTGCAAAGTAAAATACAATGCCCAAGGGAGCTCCTCATTCATGCTGTGACACATGGCGTAAGTGCTACTAATACATAAAAAAACAAAAGCTAAAAGAGAATCATTAGCAAAACACAACTTAGCATCACTGCTCTGTTTGCCTAGAGACAGACACCTACCATGCTTTACTACAAACCATAATAAAAATAAGGTATATTTGTATATTTGTTGCTTTGCCCATTAGTATTAAATTATTAACAGAGATTTTTTTTGTTTAATATTCTATGCATGTGCTTGTGTGTGTGTGTGTGTGTGTGTGTGTGTGTGTGTGTGTGTGTGTGTGTGTGGGGGGGTGGGGATGGTGGGCACACATGCTTGTATCCTGTCTACAGGCACTTGTATCCATGAGTCTAAAGCAACCTGAAGGCCTTTGGTCTCAGTAGGTCAGTGATTTTGGTGTGACCACATTGACCTTATAATGAACTCTGCTTTTCATAGAGAACTGATTAATTCAGACCAAGTGGAAAATATGACCTGAGTTAGCAGAGCACATTTAGAGCATGTTAGGAAAGGCATGATGGATGCTGATAGAATTCTCTTTTCCTAAGGAGTACTCTGTAAGCAGTGATAGGTCTTTGCTCTGTAGCGTTTCTGTGGCTATTTTATTTTTAACCATAGGTTTGATCTGAAAAATGGTACAACTTTTCCATTTTAGATACCAATTAAGGAAAAACTATTGCTACATGGGGATTTCTTACAGGGTTCATAAAGGGATGAGTTAAAGCACAATTGAACCTATAGAATGAAGTACTGTGTACACTGTTAACTGTTACCTTAATATGATCATAGTCTATAAAGTATCATAACCAGTGCAGTGATTATGATACTCCTGCCTCACTACATTTTGTGGAATTCTTTAGCCAAATGGGGCCATCAGGACTATTCCTGAATTGTGGGTCTGCATTCATCACAGGTCTGCATCCACATGGTCATCACAGGCCTGTGCCATCATCACAGGTCTATGTCATCATGGGTCCGCATCATCAAAGGTCATCACGGGTCTGCACCATCACAGACCTGTATCATCAGGAGTCTATACCATCACTGGTCTGCATCATTACTGTCATCACGGGTCTGCACCATCACAGATCTGTATCATCACGAGTCTGTACCACCATGGGTCTTCATCGTCACTGGTTTGCACCATCATGGAGCTGCCTGAAGTGCAGAGTTTGAGACAGATTATGAAGAAGTCTGGTCTTCCTGTCTTTAAAAAACTCCTGATCTTTAAGGTTCTCTCTTCTCTTTTCAGTATCTTCCAGATCTGTGTACATGCTGAATCCTGAGATTTATTCTGATACTTGCTGTCTGCAAAGCTCCTTGTGTTTCACCCTGTGAAGAGTGACTTCCTTTATATCCAGAAACCCACTACAGTGATGCTATGAGCTCAGCATGTTTAGTCATGGTTTTTAGTCAGGTTTTGTTCCAAAAAAATGTTTTTTTTCCTTGAAAAACTCATGAAACAAGGGAAAAAAAGAGAAGGAAATTAATTATCAGAAAATAAATTATTTCCATTGCAAACAGTCTTGAATTCTTCCTTAAGATTGATGGAGGAGACTCATTGAGATAGCTGAATGAATGCTAGAGAGCAGTATCTGGAATGTCTTAATAGTGTTTACTTATAGAGGCAATAATAGTATTAGTAGGAATGATAGCAAATAATAACTCACTGGCTAGACTTGCTTTAAACAACATTATTACTGATATCCTACTGTTATCAAGCCATCAACACTGTAGAGACTGAACTTAAAGAGTGGTCATCTGAGGGTGTACATTAATAGCAGACAATTAGAAAACAACCTAGGTGTCCATGAGTTCAAGGCTAAGTACATTATTGTAACAAGTGCAATGGAGCACTGAAACAATTTTAGCTGATACCTTTGTAATGGTGTGGGGGGATACCTGTGGTATGGTTTTAATTGAAACAAATGAAAAGATAGTGCTGCAGTGCAATTTCCATTTTTAAATTTTTAAGACTCCATAAATGGTGACAATGTTTAGAACTACTAAAATTATATTGGCTTTATTGTCTAAATTTTTGTCAGTGTTAACTTGTGATTTAATCTACCAAAAATTATGTCAATTGTAAATTCTATCATATTCTGTTAATATAAATACTTCAGGTAATAGTCATAAGTATGTTGATGAATTTTAGTGTTCATTTAACCACGGAATCATATATCTTCCATGTCATTACATTTTCATTAGACACATTCCTTTAAAGCTACAGTGTTACATAGACTAAATATACAAGAATTAAGTCAATTCTGTATTGATGGTCAACATAGCATTTTGATTTGCATAGATATATTTCATAGTATAATAGTATTTTATTAGGAAAAATCCTGGAATGGAATTATAGATGAGACAAAATACTGAAATACTGATATTAAGAAAAATTACAGAAACCCCCCCCCCCTAAAACCCTTGGAAAGCTATCATTTTTTTTACTGGTACCGTAAGGCTGTGAATGCCATTGTTCCCCCCCCCACTGCTCTTGATACTGGCAATTTTCCAGGGTGGTATTAAAAGAGACCGTCAAATATGTGACTACATTTAAATGAATTGTAAACTTTTGTTAGTTCACTAATCATGTTTCAACTGCTTAGTGAGTAACTGTGTCTGGTGGCCACCACCGTAGGCCATGTCTCTGGGACAGATCCATCATTTAAAAAATCTCTATTACACGATGCTACTACAGATTCAGCTCCTATTATCTGGGCAAAGGAGAAATCCCTCATTTTAGTTTGGTTTCTTTTTCCAGTTGAGTATAATTTAAAGACATGACTGTTAATTACACTTCAGTTTTCACAGAGTTGAGATTATTCCAGTTCTTACTCGCCAGTACTGTGTTCTGGTGGCTTCAAATATCTCATCTGAGACTTTGAAGATTATGACATGATACATTTGGTGAGCAAGTGTAGCTTATGAATTGTGCAGTTTATGATTAGTAAACTCCAAAAGAGTAATAATTTTGCATTATTATACCTCTTGTTATTTGGTATAATATTTTCTGTGGATGACCCAGATGTAGGACTTGATGAGCTCTTCCACACCTGTGGGGTCTGCATGCAGTTTATTTGAAATGGAGCTTAATGTGTCCTGATTCCTGTGTTTGCCATATTAGTATCATAGCTTCCTGTGTGTAGCATTCAAAACTTTTCTTGGTCGTCACCAAGAAAAGTTATGAGTAGATTGTGGAATGCATTGGTTAAATTTTTTATCAGAAAAATAGAATTGTTCTCTTGTAAGTTTTGAATACATTTCAAAAATGGTTTGAAAAGTTTTCCCCTAAATTTTTAGTGTTGATCCTTCTTGGTAAGTAGAGTAGTCTTTTCAAAATAGCACCTGAAGGGGTCACTCACACACCAGACAAGAACACTCTAGGAGGCATAGACTTGAATAATGAAGTGCCCGAGTAGGGTAGAGATGTTATGTGTTGCTGTTGGAAGCTGAATAATCCAATTCTACCCTGAAGAAATGCAGTTTTCCTAATGAATGTTTCCGACTAAGGAACTTAAGTTTTATTTTCAACAGTTCCATTTCCATGTTTTAAGGGCAAGGATGAAACCTAAGCATGAAGGTAGGGGAAAATTTAGAGTTACTGTATTTTTTTTTTCTTGATGAAAGGATTTCAGCTTTATTTTATTGAGCTAGGCTGAGAAGGTGCACAATTGCTTAATATATTCCCACCAAACTTATTTGCTTTTAAATCTAAAACAGAGATAATGAAAGTGTCCTCTTGGTTCATAGTTTCCTATTCCTGGCATCTACTCTACGCTAAAACACAATAGTTTTAAAGCAATAGTTCTTTATATATATATATATATATATATATATATAAATATCACCTTATCTCACACACACGCACACACACACACACACACACACACTTGAAAATAGGACTGATCAATTTCTCACAAAGTCAATTTTGGGATTCTCATACTTAAAAATAATCATTACATATCATTTATCATTTCTTGAAAACATGTGTCCCTAAGCTCACTGAAGTGACTCCAGGATAAAATTTCATCTTGTCTTTGAAATGCTTGATGTCCCCTTGATGGAAAATGGGGAAAAACAGTTCTGTTTTCCACCCCTTCTCTTGAGCAGGCTTTTGTATTTTCAAATTTAGGTTGGGCTGACATCTTAAGGTGGTTTTATATGGAGAAGTGTGATCACATGTTGACATTCCCCTCTGTTTGACACTTGCAATTTTAGAGCAAGAAATATTCATTGATTACCTAGGAAGTTCTTTATGCTTTGTTAATTTGAGAGAGCAGGCAATTTATTAGGTGTTTCCTGCTTTTAACTTCAGCCTGATGTTGAGGAAATGAGCAGTGTCTGTAGCAGAGCAGATGAGCTTGCGTCTGATGAGAGCCATGTGGGCCGAACTCTCATTTTTCATAAGTGCTGTCATTTTACAGATGTATGACCTTTTTCTTCTTTCTTCTGAGGAGGAAGGGTTTTGGGGGGGGGAGATAATACACAGGGTTCATTTGAGAAACTCTTGTAGGCAGATACACAAATCATGTCATGTAAAGCAGAGCAGGCTAAGGAAACCTCACATCTCTTTTTGGAAGACAATAACAGATAGGACAGAGAAAGATGGAGTCAGTGATGATTAGCAAAACAGGAATGGTTAATGGATAACAGCAATGCGGCGCCGCGCTGTCCATTCTGTGTCATAAAGATATGAAGCCACACAAACAGAGGCCAGGTAAAAGGTCTCTGGATGGATAGCCAATCGATTCAGACGTAGATTTGTGCTGCAAGACTGCTTGATGAAGAATAGTAGGGGACATGGCAAAGGGACCTCCAGCAAATCGAGCTCCCCTTACTTTGCAGCATAATAGAGGCTGACTTCACAGGTGTGCCAGGTGGCCCTGCAGTCACACTGGTGGAATTGCTGACAGCTCAGTGCGGGCTCATTGTTCCCCTGCTGCCCTCCATTTTCATTTCACATCCGTGCCCACAAATTATGTGGCATCCAGGCCTGAGCACATCCAACCACCTGTGTTTGTAGCAAGGTCAGCTTTGCTTTGTGGTTGGAAAGCTTGGTCTTTGAAACCAGTGGTGTGGTAAGTTCAAATAGACATAAGAGAATTCTTAAACACTTGTGGATAACTTTGACCAACCTACATTTACTAGCTCTAGATTCTGGGGCTAATACAAGCAGGGTCACACTGATAGCTGAGACCAGGGGCTGCAAAGATGGGCTAGCAGTTAAGAGCATTTTTTTGTTCTTTCAGAAGATCAAGGTTCGGTTCCTAGCACCCACATTGTGGCCCACAACTATCCTTAACTCCAGGCCCAAGGAGTCCAACCCCATTGTCAGACTTCAGAGGATACCAGGAATGTACATGGCACATACATACATACGGGCAAAATACCCATATATATACATACAGGCAAAATACCCATATACATAAAATTAAGTAAATAAAAAGATCTAACTTTTTAAAAAACTGAGATCAGTTTCATACCATAGGTTCAGATAGGATAAAGGAATAATTTATTCTTAGATTATTTTTCTAAGAAGACTCAAAATACTATGTTCTCTAAATTCAATTAGTTAACACCCTCTTCATCCCTCCACCCCCATATATCTAAGGCTAAATCCAGGGATAAATATTGCATGTTACCTTTAATACAAGTTTATTTTCATATGAAAACATACTGAATCAACTATGATAGCCATGCTTATCAAGAAATATCATTTCATAGCCTTTCTTAGTGAAAATTTCATAGGAAAACACATATTTAGAATAAAAACATTCTATAATGTCACACTGTAAAGCAAGGTTCAATAGGAAAACTATGGCTTATTATATCCCCGTTGCTAAATTATTTTTCAACTTTAAGCTAGTTTCATGAGCATTTAACTGAGAGAGAGCAGGCTGTTTTTATGAAGTTGGATTCTCATTTGACTTTGGAAAACATCTTTGTTTGACTCATCTATTGTGTCATCTAATAACATCTCATGAGAGTTAAGTATAATTGACAAAGGCCAAGTGAATTATCTCATCTAGGGTTTATTTGACTTCATTATTAAAAAAGACTTTTCTAATCTGAGTTTCCTAGTGGCAGGACCTACTTCATGTGCAGGGTACACTCCTCTTGGAGCCTTCCCTGTCTACTGTCTCTCATCTAGGAGTTCATGTTTATTTTGGAGGAAATTACAAAGGAAAAATCTCTTTGCCAGTAATTGATCTTTCACAGAAAGATGACAATATGCCATCCACCTATACAGATTGTGTCTCATGATAAACGTTGAGTGACTCTGGTATCAATTGAATCAACGCCATGCATTCACTGTAGAGAACAATCAATCTGAAAGCTTTCCGGCAGGGTTTAGGTCCAGGTTGACAATTAAAAGACAGTTGCCAAGCAATTTCTATTTTAGAAATCAATTCCATGGTTAAATTGAGGTATATGTTTAAAATATCTAACCTAAGACATCCTCTTTTCTTTATTTGTTTTTGTTTTTTAAAGAAGACCCTACTCCAAATGCAAGCTGTTAATTATTGCACAGGCAAGCCTGTAGTTAAAGGCTTCATAGATTTCTCTAGTGAGATATCAGAGGAAAACAAGGAACACAGCTTTCTATGGGGTAGTTGCATCACATTCAATCAGTCACCCATGGCTGCTGCCGTTGGTTCCTTAGCAGAACGCCCTAGTCAATAAACAGAAAAAATAAAGAGCAATTTCCAGGAGCATCTGCCCAATTATTGGAAAAGGAAAATCCCTCAATGAGAAGGTTGGGGGACTATCCTCTAACTATTGCCTTAAGCTCAGTGCTCTCTCTTTGGTTAAGTTCTCAATTAAACATCACTGCTGGCAATATAACCATCCAATCACTTGTTTGCTCAAAGATAAGGGGCTGTGTGCAAACTCACTTGAGATAGACATACCCATTCTTTTCAGAAACAAGTAAGATTTCTTCATAACTTTTAATTTCTCTAACTCAGGTAAGACTAGAAATTTAAGAGCAAAGATAAATGTTTTATACAATATTCTCTTACATCTATATAAAAGCTCAAAGGCTGAAACTCTTTTAAATATAATTTTGAAATCTACCTAATTTATAAAAAGGCATTTGTTTTAATTTTGATCTTCTAAATTTCAGCTTTAGTTATTCTAAAATAAATTTTATTTCCTCCCTTCTGTCCTTCCCTCCTTTCTTTCTTCCTCAATCCTTCTCCTCCTCTTCCCTCTTTTCCTTCTATTTTCAAGTGAAATGAGCTCTGCATCATAATCTCTGAAACAAGAACATGTGAGACCACGAAGACCTGCTAATTCACATTTTCTCTTTTACTTTTAAATTGTCTTTTGTTTAAGTGATGCCCTTTAAGCATCTACTGTGCACTTAAGTTTTTTCAGTTATCCATATGGTTGCAAGGTACATTAACTGACATTTATCTAAATTTCAATTTTTTCTCTCTTTAATAGTTACTATATTATGATTTTAATCTTTGAAATGAATAAGGTATTTTCACATATCTGTTGCATGTCTATAAATATCTAAAGGTAGTATAATAAAAATGGGAATATTTTGGTTTGACTTTTATATTAGAGTAAAATGATATTTAACGTTATATTATATGTATGATTGCTGTAACTATATGTAGTATAGCCTTACAACTTGAAGGAAACATTTGTACTGTTCATGAAGTATGAAAATGACTTACCAAAAGTATAACATTTCCACAAAATAAAATGTTCCGTGTTTGGGAGAAGTTGAAAGTACATGTTACTCTATTTGCAATGTTTTATTAGTTTAGCTTGTGTTGAGGTACTAAAAACATTTTTCCTTTTATAAGCTTGCATCCAATAAAAATAAATTTGAAAATTAAATTAGTTGTGGTGGTTAATGAGCATCATAATAGATTGCTCCTCCCCGAGAGCTTACCATTTTGGTTCAACTTGATACATACAAGTGCACGTTTATAGGATGCTTGAAAATATTGGACTTTCTTGGTACTTTGGGATTTTCTTAAACCATTTTAGTAAGGCCCACATTTTGTTTTACTTATATAGAATCTTTTAAAAGGTTGGTAGTCCTGGTTTAAGGACTAAGTAGCTACCTACAGATTTTGAGTATTAGAGGACTCAATATCACCATAGTATAGTACTTAACAAACATATGGAATCTAGTAGACTTGGTTTCTCTTCTCTTGGTTTCTCTTGTATAATACTTACGAGGCAGAAATTGTGAATTGAAATACTGTGGCAGACCTTCTGTTCTGAGAAATAATAATCATAAATTTTAATGTTTATGCTCTGTGTTCAGATAATTGGAAGCAAAATACAAACCAGCATGTCTGTTTTGCTTAACCACACTGCTGTAAGATTTAATATTCAGCCAGCATGCAGATGAGAACTTAATATTCAGGAAAAGGTGAATCAAATTCTTAGGAGGAAACAATTTGTTTGATACCCACTGGGAAGGACCTCCCATGGTCTTCCCCTCTTTGGCTCTAGTTGGTTTTTCTTTTTATCTTCTCAGGCCTAAGGCATCTTATTTGCATTTGATTTGTGTTTTGCTCTTTATGGGGAAGAAAGAGAAAAACAGGATGATAAGGGAGGGAAAAAAAAAAACCACATCTCCAGGTACCCAGCAGTAACCAGTTCCATGGTGCAAGACTGTGCTTTTGAATATTTTATAATGTATAAACTGAAAACACATTGGGCTCTGCTTTTCAAACAGTCTTTGTCACATGTCTTTCCTAAAACTCCTAAGGCATTAAGCTTGTAACTGGGGTAAAAACATGCAACCTTGTTTTCCCCATCTTTTACAGTGCTGTACTGGAGGAATGGCTGGGTAGAGGAAGGAAGGAAGGAAGGAAGGAAGGAAGGAGGGAATAGGTATGGAGAGCCTGGTAACCATCCACAGAGACAAAGCTGATTGTTAGCCACTCCTTTTTATTTTAGAAATGCATGTTAATGTTCAGAAAACATCAAGAGTGCGAAGGCTGGCTAAAGAATTCTGATTCCTTAGCCATCATCTGAACATAGTATTTTGGGAGATGCTGTGGGGAGCTTTGTTGAACCTCAGTGAATTAAGGTCAACTCATCAATTCTTAGTAGGAATATAAGCTGAAGCTCATTCCTAATAGCTTCTGGAATGTAAAGGAAATGCTGACCTTTAGTCTGGATGTCAAGGGAGGCAAAGCCAAGAGCCAGAGAGTTTCAGTAGGAAATTTATGCAATGCTGATAAGAACTAGATGGTCTCCTTATTTTATGCCTGCAACCCAGAGCTAGAGTTACATTTCTTGTTGTGTTCCTGTGAGGCCGATATCGACTCTGTGAGACCAATTCTCTGATTTTCCTTGTGTGGACAGAATTTATGCCAACAGTAATTTTTCAAGAAAGAAAATGAGAATTATGTCCACACAATAATTGCTGCATGCCTGATACACATGATTTGAGGGTTCTAAGAGAGCAACCTGCAGTTATCTAAAGACTAAATCTGGAAGTGGTGGGAGCCTGGGGAACAAGGCCAGAGCCTGGCTGCTCTCTGAGAAGCCTGCTTATGTACACTGTGCCTTCCAGCTTCCCAAGAGCCAGGCAGTGCAGGGATCCTGTCAAACCTCAGCCCTTGAATTCTGCAGTGATAAGGGAGGCCTTCTGGATTAACAGCCCTGTCAAGGGTATCCCTCTGAAGTGCTTATTTGTTTAGAAAAAGAATCCATTCATCATTGGGGAGTGACAGAGTTGGGGGCTCTGACACTGTTTCTGAAGGCTACCTGGATGTATGGGCTCCTTTGGCACCAGCCATGAAAATGAAGAGAAAGCAAGACAGCTGCTCTGCAGCCTCAATACAGAATGAAAGTGAACGTGCTATGCCTGGCTTGGAAGCCCATTTATTAAGAGGTTGGTTTCATCTCTTTCACTGTACACCTCTTCAGACAAAAATTTTATCCTAAATAAAACCAGTGAGGACAGTCTATAAGATGCAACCAAAGGAAAATCAGAAGTTAGAATTGTAGCTTGCCTCCTAATTGTTTTATTAAGCAGCTCTTGCCAAGCATGTGGATCTGATATTAACTTGCTATAATAAATCAATTATAAGACAAAATGCGTTTTGTGTTATGTTTTTTTTTTTTTGAGACAGGGTTTCTCCATGTAGCCCTGCCTGTCCTGGAACTGCTCTGTAGACCAGGATGGCTTCATACTCACAGAGATCCACCTCCCTCTGCCTCCTGAGTGCTGGGATTAAAGGCGTGTGCCATCACACCAGGCTCCAAAATATGATTTTGAAATGCAGTGGAGAAATGGTGATTGAAAAATATAGGCCTAATTTCAGATTTTTGATAACTTAATGTTTATAATGTTTGAAATTATTGTTCAAAAGCTAATATTCTAGGATATGTGATAAAAAACTAAGAATTTTTTCCTAGATGTGTGAAAGTAAGTATAATGCTAATTTAATTATGAGTGACAATTTAAGGCCAATATATATATATAATGATATTATAATTGAGAAAATTTAAGATTTATTTAAAACAGGAATGGTATATTCCAATTAGTAATTTATATTTATTTAAGTACATAAATTACAACTACTATACAGGGATAGGTTCACATATATTTAACCTATCAATTTATTGATCATAACTATAATTTCCTTGCTAATAGCTAGTTCTTCCTTAGAAACATCCCAGTGTAGATCTAGTTTCTAGGCGGTAAGTGAGTCTCAGAGCTTGGTTAGCACATTCAAGGCCAGACAGTTATTTTGTGTAACTGTAGTATGTAAAGGCCCACAGTCTCTAGGCCATGTGACTTCCCTTTAAATACACATGTACATCTATCTGCAAATGCCACTCTTATTTTTAATAAAGCTATTTGCAACCCTTTATCAAAGGATTGTTCAGGTATGCTAATGTCTGCAGAGAGAAAAATAAAACCCCAAGAAATACAATGGTTGATATGTGTTGCCCTCCAGTGACCAAGGCCAACGTACAGGGTAGGTTTGACGAGAACAGAAAAAAATAACTGTGACCCAGGCTGCTTGTTTCTGACACTATCCCTCTTCCCAGCCTGTCCACTCCTTTTCAACACCCTTGGAAGGGTACTTCCTCCAACCTTCATCCTGGAAATGTTCTGTGTTTGCTTTGCTTTCTGAAGGTTTTGATACATCCTGGATGCCTATGAGTAAAAACAGATTATGCAAGTCGTCAGCTAATTAACACCTATCCAGAGAAATGTAGAATAAACAGTGACAAGGGTCATCTTCCTTTTATATGCCATCGCACCAAGGACTGAAATTACCCATGATTCTCTTATTCTACACCCTTGCTCAAACCTTTACCATCTTCACTGGTAGGGACACAACTTTACGTCTTTCAGCTCAGGCAAGTGGCTTGGTTACTTGATACAGAACTTCCCTAAAGACTGAAGCTCTTGGAAGGAAAGCATCAACCACAGGACTACACAAATATATTTGAGTGTGTGCCCTGTTCTATTAATGCTCAAACAGAAAGACTTGTCACAAAGCAATGTTCCATTTCTGCTCCCCTTAATGACATGGTCAAACCCTGTCTGCTTTGTGCTCTCTTATGATGTTTTCCTTGATTAAGTTGGTAATATAAGAGAACTGGCACGTGGCAACAATACTAATAATTGATCTTTACATAGCACACTGGATTATGTGTCAGGGACTGTAAATACATGAGTTTAACACACACACACACACACACACATACATACACACACACACATACACACCACTTAATCTTTATAGCAATATCATGAAATTGATGTCATTGACATTGTTCCCACTGAATACATGAGGGAATGGAGGCTCAGGGAAGTATACAGTGGCTTTCCCAGATGATACAGCTTTTCTTAGTGGCCTGAAAACTGCCTTTAGGAGTATACAACTCTGAAAGAAAGAATTCTTCAGGAAGCTTCTATAAGAGCGGTGGTTAAGTGAAGCCTTTAGACCTCTGCTGGCTGTGCGTTTCTAGTTAGCCTAATTGTTAACTGTGGTTTGTGGTACCAAGCTCAGAGGAGGGTCAATCAGGCTGAAAGAATTAGATGCCACATTAACCGAGGGAAGAGTAGTATGTTCCCATCAGTGCCTGCACCTCAAAGGAGGGTTTCCCATGCTAAGCCTACCCACTCACTGCAGAGCAAACTCTGCCCCTGCTGTTTTCACTCCTACAAAGAGAATTACTCTGAGGACAGGTCACAGGACAAGAAGCTTCCGATAGAAAGCTCAGCACCTCCGCATCCCACAGGTCTGGCTCAAAGCAATGCTGTAGCAATGAATCATGGATCATGAACAGGAAGGATGATGGCCAGAGAGAAAACTTCTTGATGCTTTTACAGTTCAGCATCAATGAAACTGTAGGTAGAAGATTGGTCCTACTGGTCACCCCCCCACACACACACTATACACATACACACACACTACACACACACACACACACACACACACACACTACATACACACTCACGCTACAACACACACACACACACACACACACACACACACACACACACACACACACACACACACACACACACACTGCCTCTCTTGCCAGTATTGTGATGTCCAGGACAAATTGGTCCTGCTACCAGAATTCATTAGTTCCTATTTTGGTTGGCAGAATTTTCTGATGGGGACATAGTGTTTTGGGTTTCCTTCTCTCTTCTGTTCTCTCTGTCTGTGTTGCAAATTTGCTTCAACAGTCTTTCCGTTTTCTCCACTCAGCCCCATGCTTTCAGTGATACTATGGCAGTTCTGGCCTGGGTTCTTGGTGGTGACTGGGCTGACATGTGTTTTGTGACCTCATCATCTGGGGAGTAAGCCTCTGTTGAATCACTGTTTGATAAAATGTTGCTGGAGAATTGCACTCCGGGGACTCTTTAGCTTCCTGGAGCTAAGAGGAGGGCCTCTGATACTTTACAGGAATTAGTACAAAAGAAAATATGGGATTAAGGGTGACACGTTTAAATGCTTCTTAAATCCTTTATCCTACACAGCTCTCAAGTGAACTACTCAACAGGACTCTAATTGTTTTTATGTTACATATATAGGCACAAGCATCTAGATATATATACACTTAGAGATATATTACATTCTAACATGTAGCATTATATTACTGTTTTCAGAGTAACTGCTGTCTGGAATCTTCACTCATCTCCATCTACATAATGCAATCCAGCTTGATCAGAGAGTTTGTGCATGCATTGTGTGTACATTGCTGGCTTACCTTTTTGTAGTTTCAAGAACACAGCATCTTAAGTTGTAATGTGATCTACCCGGGCACCTACTTGCAATGCAGATTCCCATTCAATCAGTGATAGCTGCACTCTTAAAATCAGTGGCAGTGCCTGACCCTCTTTACTTGGGAGTAGGAGACCATAGATGGTAGAATTTCCCTCCTTTGGCAGTGGTGCCCATTATCACCTGAACTTCTTGCATACTTCCCTGCCCACCTACTTTGCTTAGCTGTTTGGGGTCCTCCTCTCTTGTATGGGTAGGTGGTACCAACAGAAACAGACCAGAACAGGTGGCTTTTCTTTGGCATGTACAAAAGACACCCTGCCCACGTGTTTGGAGTCACTAACATGCTTTTGGTCTTAGTCCCTTTCCCATGGCAAACACATTTTGTTGAACCTCACCTTTCCATTCCAAACTTAACCAGGAAAATAAATGGAGACTGCACTCCTGTGGCTGGTGGTGGGACATGCTGAGTCACTGAAGGACAGACACAGTCTCTGCTCTATCCTAGAAAATCTAACAAAATCTATCATGGGAGCACCTTCTCTTTATCTATCACTATGAAGACACTATAGCCTAAGGAGGACAGAACAAATGATCCTGGCATTTAAGACATTTCTGTACATCGCAGAACATCCTAGCTGCCTCTGATTAGCATTCCTCTTGATTTCTGCCATGGCTGTTCTGAATGTGAGCTCTTCTCTTGGAGTGATTATCTCATAAAATTTAATGACAAGCTCCCCTGGAGAGTGCTAATTAATACACAGGAGCTGTGTGTCATTTGTGCTATCATCCAGTATTATTTTGCTGGTGCAGCACTGACCTCTTGGCTGCTTGGACAGCCAGGGTACCCCAGCAACTCAGGGTTTCTAGTCAGTGTTAATCTTCTGATTGTGCAGTCCCAAGGCATGTATCTAGGACCCAGGAAACCCTTACTGCCTTTGTCCCCAGTCAATGCCAGCTTATGATCACAGGGTAAAACTTGCTAACTGAGTTTTAGGTGGGCAACTAACAGACTGAGCCCCTCTGGCACATCCTAAGGTAAGTGGAACACAGGGGGAAATAAACAAACCAACATTTTGTTTTGAGAATTAAGCCTAGAGTCACATTTGAATGTTGGTATGGGATCCTCCGTGTATACAGAGCTGAGCAATTATGTAAAAACATAACAAAACAAAACAAAACCATAAAAGAACAAAAACAAACAAACAAAAAATAAAAAAAGCCAAACTGACAAAACCAAACAACAGCTGGCAAATCAGAAGTCACTTAAGCCTTCTCTCTGGAAAACATTTTCTGATGGCACATATTGTGCAGTATGTAGAATGCTACCCTGTTGAAGCTGGATGCTCTTCTAATTTGTTAATGCTTTGTTGAATGAACACACACTTTCAGCAATACTTGTTTTTTTGTTATGAAACGAACCATGTTCTGCAGTCTTGCAACCCAATGACACAGAATTTTAGTTAGACAGATCCATGAAAGGACCTGGGTTCAAGTCTCCAGGACCTCTGTAAAATACCTTATGTGGTGACATGTACCAGTAAACCCAGTGCTGGTGACACAGAGGCTGGGGGGATCACTTGGAGCTTGCTGGCAGGGCAGTCTAGCCGAATCTGTGAGTTTCAGACTCAGAGATAGATCATGTCTCAACAAACAAAACAGTAGGGGACTGAGGGAGTCTGTGCTGACTGACTTCTGGCTTTCACAAGCTTTGGCACACACATGAATGCATGAATCCACATACATACCACACACTTCACACAAATTAAAAATAACGTGTGACCTTCAGCGAAGTTTTCTGTCCTGTTTGTAAGTCTTTGATTCAAAAACCAAAAGAGGAACTGACAAGCAAATAGAACAATGGTTTGGGTGAACAATAACGGTATTTCAGAGGGAGTCACTGGTGGCCCTCCCTCCTCTCACGGACTCCACAGACGTAGACTGGACCTGACAGGAAAGAGCAGCATAGCAAGGCTCAGGGAAGAGCGCAATCGGGAGCTCTGATGAGTGATTTTTGAAAAGATGGGATGATTTGTGTGGAGGCCGCATGCTTTAACTCACAATGAACCTGCAGGCTTTGAAAACTGCATGCTGACTTTGCTCATAAACATACATCAATCTCCGGGAACAGGAGGCTCTGGTCTTTGGTATGCACTCTTTTGGGAATTTTTTTTCTTCTTCTTCTTCTTCTTCTTCTTTTTTTCTCATTCAGTATGAAAACATAGAGACTATACATTGTGTTTGAGAATTTCAAACTGCAGAGAAATAAAATCTTTCAGTAATTTAATAAAAAGCATGTGGACAAATGTAAGCGCTAGTCACTTTCCATTTAAATTATGAAACCTTTGAATCTCCTTGGGGGAGGGGGTTATAGGCATAGAGTCCTTTGCTATTTCTCCCCTCCCTTTCTGTTTTTATTTTTTTGAGAGCTGCATGTCATTTCAGAATGAAGTGGTAGAAATGATAGCCAGAGACTTATGCAAGCAGCAGCTCTTCATAAAAACGATGTGATGTTCCGAGCAAAACCGGGGTGCCATCTGCCACCAGTCTTAAGCACCTGTCTTTACAGATACACAATTGTACATTAAGAAAAGAAAAACAAACATTAACACAGAGATGTAAAAGTATTGTTTTGTTGTTCTTTGGGAATTAATAGACTACAAGGAAAATACCTGGCTTGACAGTAGGAAGTCTAGTGCGATTCTAGGATTAAGTGGCTCCTCTTCTGTGAAGGGGCCTGATGTAAACCCTTGTACCAAGGCTTAAAGTCTTAGGGCTGTGAGAAGTTCCCATCAGTCAGTCTGTGTCAGTGGGCAGAGTCAGTTGCTGATGCAGGCCATCCATCGCTCTCTGTGAAACCACATCCAACAGCAGAAGTGTTCTACAGTGATGAGGGAAGGCTGCATCAGTAATGGCTACTCTAATGGTAAAAGCCTTTTCTGACTAGCAACATTCTGCCATGTGACTTCTACATAATTTTAAGGGCTTCATTTGGTAAGGGGGCGAGAAATAAAGACTTGAATTGTGTGATCATCAACTTAAATATATCTCTTATTTCTACTGCTGAAAAAGTTTGTGATGCATTTAAGATGCATCTATATGTCCATAAATTTTTCTGCTTGAAATATTTTCTTCTTCACACTTAGTGCCAGGTCTATCAGATGAAAATAAAATTGTACTGCATCCATTTGCTTTGGTTTGAAGTTAGTGTGGACATTTTAATACCTTAAATACCTGCATTTCATGTTAGCATACTTGATAAATGGAAGGATGTCAGTAAGCAATTATTTGGTAATTATTGCATGCTGAACTATTAACTGTGCTCAGAGAGATTCTAAGAGGGCAGAAATGAGATAGAATAAAGACAAATACCATCTCGGCCCTTGTGTTATGTCCAGTATTTGATGGTCTATTGTAACAAGCTTGAGCTGAAGGCACTCAAGTACACATATGCTTTGCATGCCAATGGATTTTGACAGATTTCTCTTATAGCTCTTGTGAGGAAGTTCACCAAAGGAATGGTGATTTAGGAAGGCTATAGAAGTTGCCGGTGGTTTTTAAACTTAGTTAAAACTGGTGAACTTTCTGTGAAGTTGTCTCAACAAAAGGTCCCTCCCCCCCACCAAAAATGAGTCTTTTGTGCTGCCATTTTTATTCTGTTTCTGATGTCACAATGTATTTATCATATATTTTCAGGACCTGGTACTGACTATATGAAATTTGTTGATCAAAGTGGGTTCTGACAGTTTTCCTTCAGTTTGAACAACTATCCCCCCAAATTGATTTGTTTATGCCTACATGGCCATGCAGACATGTATTAATGTTGTTCAACTATTACTATTTTGATTTTTAAAACTTCAAATAGTTTGCAATAACGACATATATTATGGGAGGGATGCAGAATGATGCATTTTACACACACACACACACACACACACACACACACACACACACACAGACAAACACTCTGAAGTCAGAACAATGATAAAACTTGGATTTCTGGTGAAATGTATCAACTGGAAGAAATTTCATCACTTTTAAAAAATATAAACCCAAAATGTGATATTGCTTTGCATATTGTGAAACTTTCCTAAGCTACACCCACAAATAAATGAGCTAACATGTTCTAGGATGGGACTTCAGGTTCTTTTGGTTCTGATGGGGCCACTTGGACCTCTCAAGGCAATCACCATAGCCTAGGGATATGGCTTATTCATATACAGCATTTGGCCCAAGGTTGGGTCATTCTATTACTCTGGCATTAATTTCCTTCTTTTATTTTCTATCTCAGTTTAGATGATTGTTAGAATTGAAATATTGTAGTCACTTTCTTTTCATTACATAATCACCAATTCAGATGCCTGAGAAAACTCCATTTGAGTACAGCAACATTCATTAACTTTTTTCTCAAAAGGAATTTGATAAAATTGAAAAGGATGGCAAGGGAGGAGGCAAGAAAAGAAAATGAAAACTTAACTTAAGCTGATCCAAAGGTTTTTTTTTTTTTTAATTTTCGACTGCTATAAATTCACCTTAACAACGTTAAAACGTGAAGCAAACATTGTTAGCCCTGACTAAGCAATGCAATAGCTCACTCATTGTAGTAGGTGAGGGACATTTCCTCCTCTCCTCTCTAAACAATGACTCCAGAGCAAACCTCCCACAGATTCTAATCACTCCAGTCACCAATCAGGGCTGGACCATAGAGGGGGGTCAGGCTGCCCTCATCTTATGTTTGTAGTCTAAGAAAACAAGCCAATAAAAGTTAGCTTGGTTAATTTTTTGTAGCTTATATGATTAGGAGAATCCAGAGTTTATCAATTGGAAGGGGAACAAAATCATGATAGATAGGAAACAAACATCACACTCACTTAGCACAAAAGCAAACACAACCAAACTATGATCAATCACATCACATTAGCCTTGGTAAGGTCACATGGACTTTGCGATGTAAAACCCTGAAACATCCTGCCTATGAAGGTATCCTTTCTATCTTTCTTGAACCTTCTACCCTACATCTTACATAGTTTGGGATAGAGTAAATATAGAACAGTTTAAATAAATTTGGCTTAGGCTAGATTCCATAAAGTCCATGGAGACATCAGATCTTCCCAACATCAGACCCAGATGTTTTCCAACTGAGGAATTGTTCCTGATTTTGTTCTTGTGAAAGCAATGGACATTTTACAAAATAAAAGATGTCCGTCTGGTTATTGTTACCATTCATATAGCTTCTGTGTAAGGTGGTCAAGTTATTACAAAGAAAGTTCCAAAGGAAAAAAGGATCCCTGACTATGAATAACTGCCAAAATAGATCTTTTACTTTCGCTTATTTGAATGAAGAAACATATTTTCATCTTAAAATTTCACTTTTCCTTAATACAACTTTGTTACCATAATGCTAAATGCAAGCAATAGGATTAATCTTTAAAAAATTTTTCTAACAAATGGAATTGGTGTCATTTTACTAACTCTTGCTTCCCACTGGTGCAATGCCTCTCTTCAGACATCAGCATTTAGCAGGAAATGACAGTCTGACCCCAAGCCTGACCAAAAGTATAACTCTGGCTAGTAAACTGTCTTTTTCTTTGCTTAACTTCCTAACTTGCAACAAGTAAGTGACACTAACATGCAGTATTTACTGATTATTTATTCTGTATCAAACATAGTTATGAGTTCTTTGTTGATGCTTTAGAAGGGTGGTGTGATGGCAGCATGTTGTTATTCCCATCCTACAGACGAGGAATTAGGGCAAGAAAAGGAAAAGGGCTGTGTCCAAAGTCATGCTGTGAATGGCATGGCCCGTGTCTGAGCCAGGAGTTACTATTCCAATATTGTTTCCGCTTTAGTACTTCTGAGCATCTCAACTACGGCATTACTCCCCCTTAGTGCTATTCAAAGTGTGGATTAAAGATTAAGACAGATACCCACACAAACCACAGAGCCTTCATACGTACCTACAGGCTCAGAAAGTCAATCAGCTTTCATAATTTCCTTTCATTATCAGTTGAGTTAAAAATAAGTACATATTATATAATGATATAATGTTAATCCTGATGAATTTAAATATATGAAAAAATGCAGAGTTCTCAATTTGTTTTTTTTTTCAGCTAGAATAATTTATTTTAGGCTTTCTATTCTGGATTTAAGTCAATAAGTATAGAAGAACTGCATAGGAAGAGATTTTAAAAATAAAACATATTTCTATTTTTTTGGTGTATGGGTGTTTTGCCTACATGCATGTCTGTGCACCATATGTGGAAGCTAGGAGTGGGGTGGGGGCTGGTCCCACGGAACAGGAGTTGCAGTAGTCCTGGGCCACCATATCCGTGCTGGGAACCAAGCATATAGTTCTCTTTACACAGAGCCAACTTTCTAGCCCCAGAAACAGATTTGTATTAGCAACCATGTCGATGAACAATTTTTAAAGTCTCTGACAGGAATACTTAGTAATTTATGTACTACTATAGTTAGTTTTATAGAAATAGTCATGTTTTTGTATCACATTTTGTCTAATACAAAATTACTTTCAGAAAAGAAATACTTAATACAAATGGGTATTGGCATTATATTCCTAAAGTGAGATAATTAAGAGCATAAAATCCTGATTAGAATAGTATCATTTTTAGGCTTTTCCATACAGTTATTATTTTTAAAAGATAATAAACAAATAGATAGTCTTCAACTAAATAACTCAGAGAATATTACCTAAATATAAGCCATAACTCCAGACACATTCTACTTGATCTAATTGTTTATACTGCCAAAGATGTAGATGGACTTTTGTTTTCCACCCATCACTTTCCAAATAACTGACATGGAGACTTAATAATAATTATAAATACCAAGCCAATGGCTCAGGCTTATTAGTAACTAGCTCTTACAACCTAAAGCAATCCATTTCCTTTAATCTATATCTGCCACATGGTGTTACCTCTCTTTCATCTTACACCTTTTGTTTCTTGTTTGTGCCTGATTGATAACTCCTCTGACTTTGTTCTTCTTCTTCCCAGTGTCCTTAATGAGGTTCTCCTGCCTAACCTTATCCTGATCAACTATTGGCCAGTCAGTTTCTTTACTAAACCAATCACAGCAACATATATTTATACAGTGTAAAGCAATATTGCACATGTGTGTATATATGTGTGAATGTTTTTGATGTCCATGAGTGACAAATTATAGTAAAGAAATTGATTCTATGATGCATATTTGTAGGGTACATTTTCTTAAATAATGTGTTAGGAAGACACCTGTGTGTCACTACTTAGAGTACATATGTGGGCACCTTGTTGTCTTCATTTACCTTGGTTTCTCCCTCCTTGGAACTTTCTGGTTTCCAGTGTTCTTAGGACTCAAATCACTGTATCATGACTTGGAAAGTTCTTTTTAATTTTTTTGTGGTGTGTGCTTTTGTGCCTATGTACATGTGTGTGTGTACACATGCACATGTGTGTGCTCACACATGTTTATACTATAGTGTGTGTATGTTAGAGGCCAGAGGACAATCTTGGATGTCCGTCTTTATCTTTGCTCCTTGTTTGAGAGATGTCTCTGTGCTATTTGCTGCTATGTAAGCCAGACTACCTGACCTATGAATTTCTGGGGTTTCCCTTACCTCCCATCTCATTGTGGGAGGGTAGGTGTTACAGATGTACCAACATACCTAGTTTTACATGGAATCACAATATAATAGCAAATTTAAAATTTTGTAGAGAAATAAGTTTTGAGTACTTCAAGTAGAGATCAGTGTGTCACTGAGTTTGTGCTGTTTGGGTATTTTCATCTCAGCAAGTACTATCTATTCTAAGACTCTAGTTGTATAAATGGCTGTGTGTGTGTGTGTGTGTGTGTGTGTGTGTGTGTGTGATCAGTGGAGGCAGCCTGGTTTTGCCTTTGAAGGGTCTTCAGCAGGCCTTTTGTGTTTCTCCTGTGCTTTGCAATTCATTCTCATTTAAAGCCGCTGAGGGGGAAGCAGAGTGTCTTTGTGCTTTATTGCAAATGAGGTAAGTGGACTGATACCTACAGATGACTCAGCTTTCTTATGACTTTTAAGAGAAATCATAAGAAAAGTTATTTACTTTTTAGGTAGGTAACATATTCAGTCATGCAGCGGCTATTTTATACAGCCTCAAGAAAATATTTTGTTTCCTACTTAAAAATTTCAAAAGATCTCAGAGGTTTCCAGTCTCTGTAATTATTGTTAAATAAACTTCCTGTCACCCCAGGAGATCCTTGATGCCACCTTTAATAAAATGATGGTTTCTGATAAGGGATGCAGCTTCCTTGGAGAATTTTCGTAGTCTCACATGCGCCTCCCTTGCTAGAGATTTGTTTTGTTCAAACAGCCTCTCTAGATGGCAGCATTTGTCTTAGAGATGGCACTCTATCCTTTTCTGTGGGGGCCACCTTCTTCAAGAGGGTGTCACATCTTAGCACTGGTAAATGGGGGGGCATTGAAGCTCCTATGTAAAATAGGAAGCTGTCTCTTCTCAGCAGATTCCAGTATTTCACCACCATAGGTTCATGAGCCCTGACAGGTGGGGATACATAATTAAAAAGCATCCATGGAAGATAGGAAGGATTCCCCAGCCTCTGTCCAATGTTCACCAGAGACTGGTGATTTACCTTAGATGAGCATCAATAAGGAATTAGGTCTGGAGCCAAGGAACACAAGACATTTTAAAAAGAAAGAGAGTAATATATTGTTTGTGCATATGAGATTCTCAAAGAATAAATTAAATTGTTATATTTAATAAGTAGAAATAGAAACAAACAAACAAACAAACAAAAAAGTCCTTAGCTTCCTTCCAGAGTGATCTTGGAAGATATGCATTCACTTTCATATAGAAATAGAAACAATGACTACCAGCCATTTGGGGCTGCCCATCTCAGTGCACTGGGGTAGGGGGTACGGTTGCAGCACAGGATTGGGAAATAGCTGGCCTATGGCCCATCAGGGATTTCCCCCTGTATCCAGCCTGCACTGCTGCATGGAGCCTTCATTCAGAAGTCCCTGAACTGGGCTTAATGTCGTGCTGCATTTACCTCAACACTGTTCACAACTTTTGAACAAGGGGGTCTGTGTTTTTATTTTGCAGGTTGTTATTCTTGGAGTATTTGTAGTAAGAACATGCCTCTCTCATTAAAAATAATTCCATAAAGAATAACAACAGGGGTTAGGGATGTAGCTGAGTGGTACAGCAATTTCCTAGCATGCATTTGGCCTTGGTTTGACCTTCAGAAAGTATTATGAGACACAGCAGTCTAACCAATGATTTCTCTGCCATGAATGAAGCTTAAAGTCAACCAAAAACTGTACTGGAACAGAGCCTGGAGGATGGTTATGCCATTGTCTTAACCACTCAACTGTTGGCTTAGTTCTGAAAACCTGGGGTATGACAGAGAAACCTTGCAGGAGTTTCTCGAAAGTTTCAGCTTAGTTTTCTAAAATTAGTAACAGGTTTCCTAAATTTTTGGTAATTGAGGAAAAAGTGGTTCTTGGAATAGGAAATAGAGTTTTTCCTTCCCCCTCTCTCTTCTCCCTCCTTCCCTCCTTTCCTTTCTTCTTTTCTTCCTTCATTTTAAAAGTTGTAAATTTAAGTCTCTCTTCCTGATATTTCAACTGGAGTTGAGTGTGGGATGCAGCATTTCAGATGTGTTGATGTGTGTGAAGAAACTCAGAGAATACGTGATCTACAACAGAAACAAAAATGGCTAGTCTTTCAAAAGTGAGAGGAAGAAAAATGAAAGAAAACTAAGTCAGGATGCTAAGATTATGGTTTTATTCCTACAAACTTTTAAAGGAGAAACCACTTTAATTTATGGCTATTTTGGAAGTTAAAAAGCCATCTTTATTTTATTAGGAAATAGTAATGTGGAACAGAGCATGTACAGATATATGACAGTTTAAACAAAATTGCCTAAACCATTTAAGAAAGCTAAGTTTAGAAATTCCAGCTTAATATTATGGCTACATGAATTCACCTTATTTCTCATTAATACCCAATTAAATAATACTGGCTGATATTTTGGATATTGGATAAATCTAGCAAGGTAAGAAAATATGTAAGTAATTCAATAACTTCTGTCAATCAAAAGACAATGCACATACTGTCCAGCCATAATGGTGATAAAAATGTCTGTTTCTATAATTAGAACACTGGTATATATTGGGAGACAAATCAGAATAGATCTATCAAGTCATATGATCCCTAGATCATCTTGTTTGTACAAGAGTATAAATTATTTAAAAAGGCAGAGAGCTAGAAGGAGAATAGAAGGAAGGAAAAAAAGAAAAGGCATAAAGGAAGGCTGGGAGAGGGGAGGGAAAGCAAAAGAAAATTTTCTATGTATTTGAATGGATACCAAAATATAAGGCGTGGTGTGCAGGCTTTAAAATGCTCTCAAAATACAAGGCAATTATAAAGAAGATACTGCTTTTTGAAACCTTCCAAAGAGATAAAATAAGTAAGAAAGGAAGAAATAAAGCAAGGAAGAGTGGGAAGCAGAGGAGGAGGAGGTGAAGAAGGAGAAGGAGGAAGAGAAGGGACACTCAAAATCCCCCAACAACAACAACAACAACAACAACAACAACAACAACAACAACAGCCAACCTCATTGCTAAGAGTCTTTCTTGACTCTGGGGTTGGAACAGAGGGATGATTAGCCAGTCAGCATCAGGATAAGGCATAGAGATAAACAGCTAGTGAGCTAAACAAAGTTTAGCTTATAATTCCATTCCACTATGACATTTATACGAACAGTCATTTTTCCCAAGCTGATAGAATGTTCACAATTCATAAACATTGAAGTAAACTGAATATTCTAGATATATGCACAACAGAAAGGCCTTGCAATGTAACCAGACACATATGCATCATACATAGTTTCTTTCTGACTTACAACCCTGTCTTTTTTCCCAGTTGGGAAGAGACATCTGTTTCTTCTCCCTCACTTGATATGATCCAGTAAAATCCAAGCTTCGGAGACATTTCCCTGGAACATCAGTGATTGCTTGATGTCTCGGCACATAAATCCAAGAATAGCCTTTCAGGGCAGATATCAGGAAGTACCTTGGCCTGTAATATCACCTGATCTCTGCTTCTCTCTACCCAGAGATGCTTTGTTGGGGTCACTCTGACACTGACAAGACTGTTGTCAACTGTTTCTCCAGTGCCTCATGACAGAGGGAAATGGTATTTAAAGAAGGGCAGGAGTGCCCTTGGATGTCTGTGTGTTTCTAAATGTCATCACTGTGAACAGTAATGTCTGGACTTGGAGTTAAACTGCCTAATGTGATGCGTTAAGGGTTTAGCTGGATGTGGAAAGCCACCCTCTTTCAGATTCCCTCATTAATACTTTCATAGACTCTACTCCTATGCTCCTGACATATATTCTTTTTTTTCTTACCTCTTCTTTTCATTGCTAAAAGGTTTCATGTATTCAGGCCTTTTCTCTTGGATGTTCATAGTCATATTTTAAGACTGATTCAGAAGATTCCCTGGCCTTACCAGAAGGGTGGGAGTTAATTATCTGAGGACAAATTCCCTTGTAAGACACTATTGTTTTGGTTAGAACATTTGGTGTAAATATTTTTTTATTGAATTGATGAGGACTGAAGAAAGGTCTACCTTGACCCATATAATTATAAGCCAGTGACAGTGCTATTTATGACCCATGTGTTAGCTAGTTTTTATGTTAACTTGACAGAAATTGAAGTCATTTTGGGAAAATGAACTTTTTTCTTTTTCCTTTTGTTTTTCTAGCCAGAGTTTCTCTTTGTAACAGCCCTGGCTGTCCTGGAACTCCCCTGTAGATGAAGCTGTCCTAGAACTCTCATGGACCTGCAGGGATTAAAGGTCTGTACCACTACCACAGGGAGTGGGATGCCTTTAATTGAGAATAACCAGTTAGGGGGCTCTTCTCTGGGAAATCCATTTCTCTTTCTTTCAGTACTTCCCACTTGACTGTGGTTCTTTGTCTGGGGTTGAGAACTCTTGACATTTTCCCTTCAATGTTTGTATGCACATTAGTATCATTATTGTTCAGGTCTTGTTTAGACAGTCACATTGACAAGACTTCTTGGATGCAGTTTCTCTGACATTACTAGGAGACAGTCTCACAGCAAATGGTTTATTCTTCTGGCTCTTATCATCTTTCTGCTCCCTCTTCTGCACTGATCCCAGAGCCTTGTGTGCAGGAAACCTACTAAACCAGTATAATTAACTACATTCAAAACACTTACCCTGTGCCCACTGATAAATGTAGCTCTCTCCCCCTCATCACAGAAACTTCTCTTTGCAACAGATGGTGACTATTTCAGAAAACCACAACTGATCAAAATGCAGAGAACAAGAGCCTAGTACTAACTGATCCATTTACAACACAGTTCCTGCACCTAAGGCTCAGGGTTCACTTTTTGAGGCCTCACTTTTTGAGGCCACCCAGAGGAGCCAAAGCACAAGGTATTAATTTGTATTCTATTGTTGTAGATAAAGACCATGACCAAAAGCAACATGGGGAGTAAAAGGTTTACATGCCATGAGTAAAATTAAGGCAGGAGGAGCACAAGCAGATTATGAACCTAGAGACAGGAACTATAAGAGAAGCCATAGAGGGATATTACTTATTGGCTGCTCCTCATGTCTTACTCACTTTCTTTTATAACCCAGGACTCCTTTCCCAGGCATGGCACCAGTCACAGTTAACTGAGTCCTTCCACAAGAAGCCTCCCCTTCCCCAAGAAATGCCTATAAGAAATCTGATGGAGGCATTTTCGCAGGTGAGGTTTCCTCTTCCCAGATGACTCTAGCTTGTATCAAGCAGGCAAAAAACTAACCAGCATAGGTACTGTCTGCTTGGTGCTTCTTTCTGGGGCAACTAAGGAGTCATGACCACAGATATTTATGAAACACTGGACTAAATAATATCTTAGAACTTGCAGATGTGGAAAGACGGAGGGAAGTCAATTTGTGGTTACTTTACATATCCAAGGAAGTATTCAAAAGAGCAGATTCCCAGTAAAATAAAAAAAAAAAGTCAAGAAGAGCCAGAGTCAAATGCTATATTTTTAAGAAGAATAAGGAAATAGAGTGAGGGTTATAGCCATTTTCATATGTATGACAGTTCCATGCTTCCTTCCCTTGCATCAAACTTCCAGTAGTTGGTTCTCTGGTCAACTTGAGGCTGATACTCAGGGATGCTTTGGTGGCCTCCAGCACATCATTATCCAATCCATGAAGGCCCTGGACAACCAACTACAAGGACTACATTGTTAATTAGAGGAATTTCATTTCACTTGTACATACAATTGCTGATCTTGGAGTTTGATTTCTGAGAATTTCACTGTACATAAGCTTGCTGCTCTCAGGGTCACATGATCAGGACCAGAACTCTTTTTATATCCATGCTGAACTTTACCTCTAAAGCAGGAAGGTTTTCCACAAACAGATAATACTTTAAAAGAACCTCAGGCACTTAGCACATGTAACTGCATCAGCTAAAACCAGCATGTCCTGATTCACAAGATGGTGTGTTGCCAGCAAGGCAGGTACAGATGACATTCTCAAATGAGCAGGGCCAAGAACTGAAGCTCCTTCAGTTGACCTTGAATGATGTGTTGCCTGCCAGCCTGATGCTGCCTGCCAAAACTGAGACTTACACAAAGGAGGAATGAAAGCTTACTAAAATCCTTCCCATTGGCCAAAGTTGATTTTAAATTGATCAGCATGCTCAGACTTTTAGATATGATGTTGGTTCACCTGGCCACAAAGCACATAGCATGACTTCTTTATTTCCCACTGAGAGAAGAGATAGCTTTAAGTAATTCTTGGATTGGTTTTTGCCAGAAATGTTTTCCTGAGTCCTCTGGGAGTGATAAAACAGTGTACTGCCTCTGGAGTTTTAGAATTCTTATCAAAGAAATCTTTAAGATAGCAGTTTACAGAAAGCAGAAATTTCAAAGCCATTCTTGTGCTTTGATTCTATCTTTGAAGTGTTCTACCATATTTCTTAGCATTTTGACAAATGTCAGGATCCTTCTGAAATAATAAACACCTTGATGTGTTTCTTGGAATGGCTTACGTTTCTTGGACTCTCTTGGATTTCTTTGTAGTTTTCAGAATCTACCTGAAGTTATATTTGAGGAGTCAAGGTATTTTGATTTTAAAATATATGTTTTACATGTTCTTCTCTGGCCTATTTGGGATTTTTCTTTTAAAGGGATTTAACAATATACATCAAAAGCGAATTCTTTTTGAATTTTAATGAGTAATGAAAATTCTTCCAATTTCACCATTAAAGATGCCATTATTTGTGCCCCACCATTGGAGATGACAACTGCCTGGACTCTGTCACTGGAGACAAAAATACCTTAACCTGCCATTGGAGTGACATCTCATAGCATGCCACCACTTGGCACCCACCATTGGTGATAACATCGCTTGGGCTGGTCCTATTGGTGATGCCACTGGGCCTGTTGGCTAGAGATGCCATTACCTGGCAAAATGTATTATGGAGAGAGGTCAAGGAGCTCTCCACATATTCACATAGCTGAAGTTCTGCCACTCTTCCAGGGGCTGATCTGCCCTGTCACACTTTGAGCAGTTATTTTTTTTAAGAGACCCAAGGCTCAATCAGGTGTCAGATACATTTTCTGGCTTCACCCTCTTCTCCCTCTTGTCATTTGATCATAATATGATATGTTTGCATAGTTAGCAAAATGTTACCTAGTTAAAAATTCTATTTCTGGAAATTGGGAAAAGACCCCCCCCATCTGATTTGTATGTACTCCATATGATGTCTATACAATGATGACATTGCATGGTTATGGAGTTCTTCAAGCATGTGTCACAATGAAGTTACAGAGCAGTGTCTTCTCCCCATCCTCCTCAGAAAACACAATAAACTGAGTAAGATTAAACATGTATTTACTTAATCCTAATAATTACTCCTACCATTGTTCAATGGATGTTTCTGGGTGAGGTTACATTTATTACTATTGACTAGTATATGATCTTGATCTGAAATTCTTGAGCATCAGATTCTAGATTCTTGTAATTTACTCTTTTTTTGGTGATATCTTGCAAATTAATAGATACTTTTATGGCCTGATGTCTTGTGAGTGAGGATTATACACTGTTTACTACAAGAGACATCATGCTTAAACTCAAGCCATGGACATAGTGGTGGATCTAATCTGTGAGTGCAATAATGCCAGTTGTTTTGACTTTTTGTTACAGTAGCTGGGGCACTTGGCTTTGTTTTCTTCAGAATGGCACAATGCCATCACTTTCTACCCTCCTGATATGGTTGTGACTCTTTCCATGGCTCTTCCACTGTTTCAAGGCTGAGAAGAAGTGGCCCAGTGCCAGCTCTAATTAAGCAATAAGACATTCCATGCGGTGTGTTTCTGGGGATTACTGCATGTCTGCCTTAAGTGTGTCACTACTCAAGAAGGGCAATTTTGCTTTAGAAACTCTGTCCTCTGATGTGACTTACTGCCATTTAGAAGAGTAGAAAGAGGAAGGAGGAGAGGTCTTTCCCAAGCACTGGGTGGCAGTCTCTGTGTGTGACTTTCTAATCCCTGGGATGCAGGAAACAACATCGGCCCAAGAACACTCCAGCCAGACATTGAATGTTCTCTTCAGAACTGATCTGAGCACACCACCATCTTTTCCTGCTAGTTCTCACTGAGGCTTAGTGACAGAATGAAGAAAGTGTGTGTGTGTGTGTGTGTGTGTGTGTGTGTGTGTGTGTATGTATGAATGTGGGGGCCAGGTTTGGAAGGTAACATTGGGTGAATCCCTTAATTGCTCTTCTTATGTAATTTTTTTTTTCGTGAGACAGTGTATCTCATTAAGCACAGAACTCAGAAACTGCTATACTAAATGGCCAGGTATCTCTGATTATCTATTAGTGTCACAGTCAGTCACCACCACCACATGCCTAGCTTGTACATGGGTAGTAGGCATCTCAACTAAGATCCTTCTGCTTGCATGCCAGGGATTCTACTGACTGAACAATCACTCCAGGTGCCTGATTTTTCATGTAAGGTATGCTTTCCCCTATTGTGTGGGCTTTATTTTTTTTTTTAATCAGACAGAACTTTCAACAGCATTAGAATTCTTTTGCTGTTTCAAGAATCACAAGATTAATTTTGATGAACTGAAGATAAATAACCATGTGACTCTAGTTCTCAAGGCTGACAGGCACAAACTGTAGAATGTTGTGAAGCCAGGCTGTGCAACCAGTTTGCAAGCTTTGAATGACAGTCCTAATTCCTTTTAGTTGTTTGAACTTGAAGGAGTTGTACTAATTCTCTTTAGTCTTCACTTTCCCTTGGTCTGTAAAATGTATATGAAAAGCATTTACCACTTGTAGAATTGTTTAACACAGTCAATGTGAGAATGTAAAGTACTGGAGTTGCATGTGGTACATGAAAATTAGAAAATGCATTTACTTTTTTTGTTGAGGGGGGTGATAATAATGATTGTTAGCCACACATGGAGTCCCAGCACTTGAGAGACTGAGGCAGGAGAATTGCCACTTTAAGACCAGTCAGTGCTATGTAATGGGTTCCAGGTAGCCTTAGCTATGCAGCAAGACTTTGTCTTAAAAACCTAAGTATATCTAAAACCCACACACACACACACACACACACACACACACACACACACACACACACACACACACCATTAACCTGCAAAAACAAAAACAAAACCAAAAACCAACCAAACAAACAAACAAAAATCTGAACAGGCAACCAGAGCTATTTTACCCACTTTTAAATTATCTGTCATTGGAAAAATTGCCATTACTGTATTTGTAGCTTGTGATGTGCAGAGAACTATTGCTTGGTGTGCGTGGCTGAATGATGTCTTCCCCATGCATATGTGTATGTACAGACGCTTGAGTGCCATGGTTTATGTTTGGAGGTCATAGGACAAAATACAGGAGTCGTTTGGTTCTCTCCTCCACCAAGAGGGTACCAGGGAATGAAGTCATGTCTTTAGACTTGACAGAAAACACTTTACCTGCTGAGTCATCTCAGTAGCCCAAGACTTACATTTTAAATCGTATTGATTTATATTTTTGTAGGACTAGTAACTTAGCAATGTTGTTCAGACAATCAGTGCTGACATCAACTCTTCATTCTATTTGGACAAGTAAACAAGATATATAATATTATAGATAGAAAGTAGTGAACAAGAAAGGTCTACACAAGAACACAATATTTAGTTCAGTTTCTACAAGAGCAATGGGAGAAAACCAAGGTGAACTGGAAGGATTGTCCTACAAAGGGTCACTGAACTCTGAGGCTGAGATGGCCCTGGTCCTCAGGTGCAGAGAGTCAGCATGGCTTCCCATTGGTTCTTGAAAAAGCGTTCATGTTAGTGTCTTGTGGAGACAAGAAATAATGTGGGTATTTCAATAATACTCTGGCATGATCTTATTGTAGTTAATTTTTCGCTTGAATGGAGAATATGCTTGTCAATGGGGGCCAAGGGAGAGGGAATGGCAGGCAGTAGGAAGGATAGTTATTGACATTAGGTTCTGTAAAATACTAAAATGTGTTTAACTGGGTGATAATTGAGACAAAGATGATAAAACTTAACTTATAAATATTATAGTGTATAAACTTTGTTAAAGTTTCATGAGAAAGTCAGTGTATTTAAGTATTAGAGACAAAAATATCATTTTATTGGTACCACTGGGTAAGAAGTAGCCTTAAGACTGTACAGCTCACTGATTTCCATGTAACTTAGCACCATTTGTCTATATAACTGTACAAAGATATTGTACAAGCTCACATGTGTGCAGAGATCATGAAATGTAAAATATTTGTATGCATATTGTGTATGTGAGTATTGAATATGTGAGGCAACCAGCAATGAGAGAGAGAGAACATGAACATACATATGTGACCTAATGTTGGATATTGGCCAGCCCAGGGAGAGACATGTGGTTTATTATGCATAGTTCCTACATATTTTCTGTTGGTTTGGAAGTTTTCTAAATTGTTGAAGGAAAAAAGCGAACCATTAGTACACATTTATTCAAATTTACTTTTCCTTCAATACATGTAGTATGATAAAATAAAAAGGAAGTGGAATTGTGTCCCTGAACTGTTTACTTGAGTATTTGTAATCTGTTAATTTAATTCAGCAAAGATGGAGCAGATCACTGTGCTTTGAGGAATTGGCCATTTTCTAGACTATCATTTTCCACTTACTATTAATTATTGACAGGAAACCTTATTTACTTGCTAAAATTAATGCGAGGAAGCTTGCTACAAAGAAATATGTACATTAAATTAGGAGGGATGTGGTCATTGCAGAGAAACCAACTCACTGGATAATGTGTAGCCTGTGCACTACTTAAAAAAAGAAAAACAAGAAAACCCAAACAACAACAACAAAACAGAACAGATTTCAGGCTAGAGGGATGGCTCTGTAATAAACAGCTGTCACTGATCTTGCAGTGGACCCAGGTTCAGGTACTGAATAATACCCACGTGGGGATTCACAACTGTTTGCAAGTTCAGTTCCCTGGGATCTAAGTCCCATGTGGCCTACAGGGGCACTGCATACACGTGACATACATACATGCAGGCAAACACTCATATGCACAAAAGAAATAAACCTTAAAAAAAGAGAAAACTCCTGCCATTGTGTTTGTCTTCCTAGAATCACAGAATAAATTAGACAACGGAGTGGACAGTGGAGCTTTAGCATTTCAACACACGCTAACTGTGCCAGCCCTCCCCCCCCCGTATATATACACTATAATTCAACTTAAGTTTGCCTTTGTCTATGCAAAAGTAATACGTCAAAATAGCTTTTCACTTCGATATTCATTCATTCATGTGTGTGTATATGGTATGTGCACTTTTAGTGTGTTTAAACATGCAGAGGACTGAGGTTGATGAGGGATGTTTTTCCTCAATTGATTCTCATTTTAATTTTTGAGACATGGAATTTGAAGTTTATTGACTCACCCAAGCTGGCTAGCCTAAGAGCTTCAGGGATGGTTTGTCTCCATCCTACCTCTTGTCCCTCGATGCTGAGGTTACAAGAATGTGTGTAGTGCCTGGTTTTCCTGGGTTCTAGGTGTCTGAACTCTGATGCCCCTACTTTAAAGGCAGGCTTAGCGACTAAGCCATTGTGCCAGCTTTCAGCTTTGTTTTTTAAAAGTAGAACAGATAGAATAAATGGAAGGCACAGGGACAAAACCATAAGAACAGTTCCCTCATCATAAATAGAGACAATTCTTATGTCCAAAATATGCTAAGAGAATGTTATTTCTGGAATAATAAAGCAGTTACAAGAAGAGTTTTTTTCATGCATTTCCTTCTCAATTGAGACCTTCTTTCCCCAAATCACTGCATTCACACATTTTGAGTCAATAACAAGAATAATTTTAGAATTAATTTCCAAGGTAGTTTTGGCAATAGTCAAGGTTGAGAGTTATATAAAGCACTCCAAATGTTAATATTTAAGAAATAAAAACTGAGTGTGTGTGTGTGTGTGTGTGTGTGTGTGTGTGTGTGTGTGTGTGTGTGTATTGCATATCAGGTTAAGGCACCTGCCACCAAGTCTGATGACATGAGGACAATACTGGAACTCACATGATAAGATTGAGAAAATATCTATTTGCAAGTCCTCTGACCCCCATGTGCATATTTGGATATAAATGAATGAATGAACAAATGAATAAAAGTTTCATGAAATTTATGAGAAAAAGAGGCCAGAATTTAATATAAAGGGAAAAAAAGAAAACCATCCCAAACTGACCCAGTAAGAGCATGGTCACCTAACAGGATTTCTGCAGCGGCTTAAGGTGAGTGAAGATTACTTTGATGCGGGCATCCTTTATTTTATGCAGCTTCATGATGCAGGCATCCTTTATCTTATGCAGCTTCATAATGTATCAGTGGAAACTGTGAATGCAGTGCCTAACCCTGGCCCAGAGCTTTGCACTTGTGGTACAGCCCTTCAGCTCAGAGTTCTACAGTGCTGCAACCTGCAAGGCTTAGGGAGTTGACCTGACTGGAGAAATTGGGAATGGAGAAGCCACAGACACACCCAGAACAGCTGGGGTTGGGTGGGATATACACTATGAATGACAAGGACCAACAATAGCCAGGAAACTCAGTTTGTTATACACAGGGTGAACAAGGAGGAGGTGGGCTAGCTAATTTGGGTGGGAGGTCTCTGTTGGGGAAGAGCCTCAGGTTATATTCACCCCAGAGAAAGAAGCTGCTGGTGACAGTTTCTGCCTCCAATGCCAACATCATGAACAAGGAAACCACAGTTGTTACGGTCTTTACTCACGGCTCTTAGCAGATAAAGGTCACTGTAGGTCAACATCTGAGCTCAGACTAGGGTACAGATTTGCCCTTCTTCTGAGCCTGATCCAAGGAAAGCCTTGCTATTCCCATGGGTGTGAGACACTGTGGCCCTTCACATGGTCATGCTTGTGTCATTAATACTCATTTGCTCGGAACTTCATCTACTCCCCATGGGCCCCTTTCATCTTCAACATGCTGCCCTGCTATCACAAGGGTGCAATCTCATGGGATCCTTTTCATATCGCTCAATCAGTTTCTTAACTTTTTTTTTCTGTAGCCAGCTAGTGAAAACATACTGCTTAAAAAGGGGTCAAGTGGTTAACACAGGACCATCTCTCTGATTCCTTGATCAATTGATTTGGAACTTTAATTGTATCTGTAAAATCCCCTCACAACAGTTTCTAGATTAGTGGTTGATGGAATAATTGGGAGAAAGTGTGTGCATAGTAGAGGTCAGAATCCTGCCAGTGTTTTCCCTAAAACTTTGTCTGCTGTGCAGCTTACTTCTTAAACTACCCTGAGTGTGAACCATGTCAATACCGTGTATATTAGCTTTCATAATTTATTAACTTGACTCTATAGCTACCTATTTGCAGCCTTAGTCCTGGATTTTGAGTCAGCTGGGTTAGTTTGTTTATTTGTTTGTTTTGAAAGAAAGGAAGTAAAACAACCACAACGAAAAGAAACCCCACATAATCTGGTGCAAGATACTTTTGTGCTATACGCTCTCAGTTATCACACACACATTCAGAGATTCAGAGGGAAATCAAGGAAAAATGGGCAGCAATTCAACCTCTCTAATTATGCACATCTATCAATGTCACATTAATTAAGAAGTCAGATGAAGCAGCAATGAATTAGTCTGATCTCTGATGTGAGGAGCAGTGGCCTGTGTGTCAAGGGCTGCGACAATAAAGTGTAGGAGGAACTGTGACAGTGTTACTCGGGGGCTGTGCTCGATTATCTGACAACACAGATCACTTTGTTCAAGAACTGAGCCTGAACTATGCCAAAGAGTGACTGGTTTCCCTTCTGCTCTGTATTCTCTTAGTCTACATGCTGCTTCTGCTATCCCCGAGGCTTCTTAGTGTTCAACACTTACTGATGCGGTCTCCCTCCTCACCATTTCCCCCAGGTTTTTCACCTTTACTTCACTCCATTTAGGCTGTCAGGGAACCTTCTTAAGATGTTGCTGCTGTCCCATTAGTCCCTTTATTAAAGGAAGGAATATGAATCAGAAGGAGGAGGTGTACCAGTGCCAAGGCATCTGGACTAGGGTTCTGGATGGGTTACTGTTAGTCAGCTCACTTTGACATGGCATTCAGATGCCCATCTCCTTCTCAGAAGAGTGAGTTCAGTGCATTCCAAGGCTCCCCCAATTCTAAAATTAGATATGTCTGTAACAAAGATCTACAGTCTTTCTGCCTTCCCTCCATGATCTAAAACAACAGTCCTGAGAAGTCTGTCCTCCTCTGAACTATGACTGACACTTGCCCAGTTGAATCAAGTCCAAATTCCTTTAATGAGCATTGAGAACATTCAAACATCAGTTCAAAGTCTTCAGGGTGAAAGGCAGTTTTCCACAGCCCGGTGTTTCTGATACACTTGCTTAACACTGGTTTCTTTTCTGCCAGTGCCATGCCATAACTTCTCGCCATGCCCACATCTCCCTCCCCTGGCGCTGTGTTTGCATTCCCTTCTGTTATGCTCTCCACACAGCAATACCCTTTGCTCCTCTTTCCATTCAGTACACCTTCCCAATTCTTCCTCATGGCTCATCTCTATGACTCTTTCCTTTAAGTTTTTAGAATATATCTATTTGGCCAGGCTGTAGTGGCACACACCTTTAATCCCAGCACCCTGGAGGCAGAGTAGGCAGATCTCTGAGAGTTGCAGGCCAGCCTGGTCTTCAAAGCTACACAGAGAACCCTGTCTCAAAAAAAAAAAAAACAATAATTAAAAAAATAAAATGTATATATTTGTCCAAATTAGGGTAGCTATTACTGCAGTGAAACACCGTAGCTGAAAATCATGTTGGGAAGGAAAGGGGTTGACTTATATTTCCACATTGTAGTCCATTATTGAAGGAAGCTACAACAGGAATTCAAACAGGACAGGAATCTGGAGACAGGGGCTGATGCAGAGGGCATGTGTGTGTGTGTGTTGTGGGTGTGCACGTGTGTGCTTGCACGTGTACACACATGCTTACACGTGTGTCCACATTACTGGCTTACTCATCGTAGCTTGCTCAGATTGCTTCACTGCTTTCTTATAGGACCCAGGACCATCAGCACAAGGATGGCATCATCCATGATGGACTGGGCCCTCCCTAATCATTCACTAATTAAGAAAATGCTCCACAGGTTTGCCTACAGCCTGATCTTATGGAGGCCTTTACTCAATGGAGGTTTCCGCTGATGACCATACCCTGTGTCAAGATGACATAAAATTAATAAGCATTGATATACAAACATGTAGAATACTATGATAAAATATGTGTACACTTATACATTACACATGGAAATCTTAAAACCCAAGGAAAATTCATTTTTGTGTCTGTAATACTGAATGACAGATTAAAAGTATCCCTTGACTATAGACTTACTCAGTTTAATGAGTATGCTTATATTATATTAAAGTTATATTAAAGTCATCATGAAAGAGAAATAGAAGGCTACATGCTTCTATTCACATAGACTTACTTCAGGTTGGTGACCCCAGGTAAGAAAAGAGGATTTGTTTATTATTCATGTAGGACTTTTTTGAGACTGAAAGCTAGGAAACATTATAAATCATCAAGTACTTTAAAGGATTTTGTTTGTTCTTGATTTTTTTTGAGACACAAATCTCTTTCTCTGTGGATCCCAGGCTGGCCTGGAGCTTTCTTTGTAACCCAGGCTGGCTTGGAACTCATGGTGGTCTTCTTGCCTCTGCCCCCATGGCTAGGATTACAGGTGAAAGCCGCCATACTAAGATAAATTATCTTTGTATAAAACAAACAAGCAAGCAAACAGATTGCATGGTGTACATCTGAGACGTTAACATGATGCTTTACATACATATAGATAGTAAAACATTTATTATTGCAGAATAAAGAATACCCACCATTTCCCCTCACAGCTGGTTTTGGCTTTTGTTCCTTTGGGGGGGTATCTGTGTTATTTTTACAGGACCCTTTTCTGAAATATGTTTTCAGTTTAGTTGCACCATGCCCTTTGGTGACTTTTAACAAGTTGAAGTAGGTTTTCCTTAATATTTGTTGTGAGAGTGCTGCACTGTTGTAAGTGGAGATTAGGGAACCCTTTGGCACATCTCTTCAGCACAGCTTGTTACAGCCTTATAATAACCATGAGGCTGACATTCAGGACTCTTGAACTTTACCTCCCAATGCATTCAACCATGCTGCCCAAGAGTGCTGATGCTCATATATTCTTCACAAGAGAGATTTGATTTTAATCTGTTAATTAATTCAAAAGACTAGTCATATGAAAAGCTTCCTGGATTTTCTTTACTTATCATTTTCACTAACGATGAATGCCAGAAAACCAATATTTGAAGACAAAAGCTAAATTCTGACATATACTTTTCTCCAACATTGTCTGTGAAACCCTCGTAATTGCCATGACTCTTGGAGAATGCCACTAGATGACTGATGAAACGGGATGTAAGCTCTGTTTTGCAAATGAGGTTGGGGTGGGGGCAGTAAAATTACTAGAGTGATAGAGAGTGGACATGGAACTGTAAAACCACCAGAATGGTGCCTGGGATGGGGGCTCTAAGACTACCTAGAATGGTGCTTGGGGATTTTCAATGACCAGATAGACTTTTGTAAGAGACACCGAGAGAAAGGAGGATACATGTCTGTCTTGCCTTCTACTAGCAGGTCTGCCATTGGGATCAATATATTTCCACCCATAATCCTTACTTTTCAAATAATAATAATAATAATAATAATAATAATAATAATAATAATAATAATGGGGGAAGGGTACAATCTTAACTCAGTTTTTAAAACTAGAGAGTGTATGAGGGAAAGTTCTAGCTTTTGGGTATGGTACTTTAAAGCATGTTGGCCAATACAAAAGAATAAACAAGTAAAATGACCAATTTTCTTATAGGACCAACCACATATTTTAAGAATTAAAATAAATTGAAACAGGAGAGCAAACCTGAGCTAGTTTATCAAACACACATTTCAGTCAAAAGCAGTTTCTTCATAGGCAGCTTTATGAATGGTGATTGCTTCAGTAATTATAAGCCCCCCCATCCTTTGTCTTGTGTCAGTCTTGACTACACATCAATGAAAAATCAATGTTTCTTTTATAAATTAAGTACTTATTGGAAAAGGATGAAGTTTTAAAGACATTGTTATATTTTTGGATAGAGTGAAAAATTGCCACCACAACCAAGGGTTTGCTCTTTGATTAAAAGTATTTCTAGAACAAATAACCTGCGTGTGCGCATATGTGTGTAACTAATGCAATTAATCTTCATGATAGATTAACTTGATAAAATATTGACCTAATTTGGGATTAAAAGATTACCAGCAACATTTTGCATTGGAGGCTGCAAAATGCCTCCTGTCAAGTCAGTAAAGACAGAATTAACCCCACAGCCTCTTCAGTTGGGGCATTTCTGAGCTGCTACTTGGACAGTGTTTGGGTGACCTGCAGGGAATGTTGCAGAAGGCTGTAAGACACTTTCTCAGGCATTGCAGCTGTTCATGCTGCTCAGAACCTTGCAAGGGGGAAACACACTCAAAATCTTTTTACAAATGTCCAGCTTCTGCTTGTCAAGTGAATATGCTAATTGAATAGTAAAACAAATTGTCTGGAAACATTTAAGGCATTTTTTTATGAGTCCATACTGTCATTAGAAAACAAACAAACAAACAAATATTGCATGTGCCAGGCATCCTTTTCTCTATTATATGTAAAAATCTAAAACAGATAAAAATATTTCTATTATTTTCATCTCCTAATCTTTATTTTTTTTCCAGACAAATTCCTACCATTTATCCCAATTTGCATCCTATTCACAACACCCTGAGCCTCACTTTTTCAGTGCTAGGATTGCGGGTGTTTGTCACTACACTGACTAGACATTTAATTGTTTTTTATGATGCTGTCAAAATGTTTTGAGAGTTAAGAAAGATTTTTACTGAATGATTGCAGTAAATGCAATGATGTTTGACTTTCTTTCATGATAACTGTAACGCACATAAATTCTTCATTCCTCATGGGATCTATAATAAACCTGTTATCACACATGAAATAAGTAAACGCTCTTAAAGTATTGTGTGAAAATTATAATTGCAAAAGGAAACAGTCATAAGTTAATCTACTTTTCCTGTTCATGTGCAGCAAATGTTTTTATGGAAGGAGGTGGGAAGGGTCTACCAGCTTCTAAGTCAATAAACACTTTATATATATATGTTTGTGTGTTGATGAATAGCCCAGGCTGACCTAATCTTGTAGGTGGAATAAAAAATTTGACTATAAGAAAGCTTTGAAAGATTATAACTCAAAGTTTCATAATGTAAACTGTGAATCTATCTCTGATCTTCTGTCTTCTGGAGGCCCCTTCTGTAGCTTTTGAAGACTCTAAAATTGTAAATGCATCTTTTAGGAAATTATTATTTGGGATTTTTGTAATATCTCTTACCAGAGTTTCTTTTATCACAATGACAACCTCAATAATTAGCTTAGGGTCTGACAATTAATTAGCATACAGTTAAGACACATATAAACACATACATATCTTGCTTATTGATGGACACTTTTATTCTTAACATGTTTATTAAGATCCTTCAATGTGTTACACTCTATTTTTAACCAAGGATGTTTGTGTGACCATGGGTTTGGAACGATTTCATTGGAGTATGGTAGGCTCATCAGTGGGTACATAACTGGAAACAATGACTATCTCTGTCTTAGAATCCATCTGTAGTCCATAGATCAACAAGGTATGGTAGGGCCTCCACTAGTCTGCCCTCCCATTCCCAAATGAAATGTAACATTTCCTCATAGTATTATTTCTTTTTTTTTTTTTAACTTTTTGTTGTTTTTTTTGTTTGAGACAGGGTTTCTCTGCTTTGCCTTGTCTATCATAGAACTTATTCCATAGGCCAGGCTGGCCTCAACCTCACAGAAGTCCACCTGTCTCTACTTCCTGAATGCTGGTATTAAAGGCACCCACCAACTTTTAACTTTTAATATTACTGTATCCTATGTCCCCTTCTTTGAAAGCTGCCCCATCCAATGGCTGTTGTGGGATATTTGTGTACTGTGTGACGATGTGTTTCTGTGATTAGTTCAATGAAAAGCTGAATATATAATAACTGAGCAGGATGAGGTTGCAGGACTTCCAGAAACAGAGAGGACTCTGAGAAGAAAAAAGGCAGAGACACCAGCCAGACATGCAATGAGTCAGGATAGAAGTAAAAACCACATGATAGAATATATATTAAGAAAAAATATAGGTTAATTTAAGTTATAAGAGCTAGTTGAAACAATCCTAAGCAAAGGCTAAGCTTTCATAATTAATATATCTCTGTGTCATTATTTGGGAGCTGACTTGCAGGACAGAGAAAGATTCATTACACTTGGCTCTTTATTAATTTCCAACTTGTATGTATTCCAAATGAAGCATAAATATCTGAAGAGTCAAAGCTAATGAAATAAACATGAAACATCCATTTTCTGATCTTAGTTACAATATTGAGAGTGATTGTTTCCACTTCCAGTCATATACCTGCAAACTTTACCTTTCTTATATCCAAGTAATATTTAATTGTGTAACACGTTTTCAGAATCCATTCATTAGTGGATGGACAACTAGGCTACTTCCATCTCCTAAGTGTTATGAATAGAATAGTAATAAACATGGATGAGATAAAGAATCCCTTGGATAGATGCCCAAGAGTGGCATAGTCAGATCATGTGATAAATATATTTCCATCTTTTAAAGGAACATTCTTACTTAGTTCAATAGAGGCTAAACAAGTTTGTATTCATGCTAGCAAGGAATATGGATACTCCTTTCCTGATTTACATATAAGCCTACATCCTATACCCATCTGATTTTTGATAAAAAAGCCTATAATGCACATTACAGAAAAGCCAGAGTCTTTATTCAATGTTGCTGGTAAAACTGCATAATTATCTGAATGAATTATTGAGTTCAACAGAAGACTTGATACCCTGGATCTGATGGAGGAGAAAGGTGACACATTTGAACCCTCACAGGAAAAGACTTCCTGAATAAGACCCCTGTAGCACTAAGCTCACTAAGATCAACAATTAATAAATGAGACTACATGAAATTAACAAGCTTCTGTTATCATTTGAGTGAAGAGGCATCCTACAGAATAGTTAAAAAAATAGTTAAAAAATCTTTACCAGCTATGTATCTGACAGCAGATTAGTATCTAGAATAAACAAAGAACTCATAAAACTAAACATCAAGAAAGTAAACAACCCAATTAAAAGGTAGGACATGGAATAAACAGAATTCTTAAAAGATGAAAAGCAAAAGGTTGAGAAACATTTAAAAATGACTCACATACTCAGACATCAGGAAAATGCAAATTAAACTTACTTTGAGTTTAGCTGCTTTAACTTAAAATGGTATCATGGCTTCTTAGAAAATATAACATGGTCAAAAGTAAATACCATCTACCTGGGACACATGGGCTCTCAATATTCTGGGTGTGGTTCTCACACTGGAGGTGAGGTTGAGGAAAGACACAGTTTCCTTCATAGCATGTTTACTAAGGTAGATGGCCTCAGGAAATCCACTGCTTTTATAACGAATGCGTTTCCTCATCTAATCACACACAAAATTGTATTGGTTATGTTTACAATTAATAATAGCTATGGCATTTCATAGCTGACTATTTTATGGCTTGCTTTTGTAACTCAATATATATTAACGGTGCTTTGATAATTCCACAGCCAAGGACTGAACTATTATGCATAGTGGGTTCAGTGTCTGCTCTTTTGCTGAGTTCTTGCTTTCCTTTCAATACTATTAGTCATTTCCTTCCCTTGTTCTCAGATATTTCTATTCATGAATAACAATGTCATTTTGGAGTCTACTTGGCTCTGCCATTTTATCTCTGCAAGTGCCTAAAACACTGAACCTTTTTTCATTGTTTTTCATGTATAGAGATACATAAAGAAAAGAAAAAAAAATAACAGAAGAAACTGTTAATTCTCTGAGATCCTATTATCAAACCCACTGATTCTGTCACATATGCCAAGTTAGACTTCAGATGTTTTTGTAGATAAATGATGCTTAGCTATTCTTGCTTTTTAACAGGTCAGGGACAGATTAATAGGTAAAATAGATTGTAATCCTTCTGTCAACATGTGGAATGTATCCACAAGATGATTAGTGCTTATAGCATTAAAAAAGAGTAGAGAAGCACGGAGTTGTAATTTGTACTGGTACAAAGTTCTAGTTTTGTCTGAAGCACAAGATTACTAGTGCGTGCCAAAGCAAAGGACAGAAAATGTGTTTTTCGTGACTGAACTTGTCTTGTGTATTATTAATATTGTTCAGTTTAGCAGAATATATTGGATAAGTGGTCATCATGTTTATATTGCTAATAACATAAGGCAAAGAAAAGTCTGTGGTAAAAGGAATTCTACTGCTGTCTTCTGCCTGGATCTGCTTGACATGTTTGTGAGTTTCTATTCCTACACTTGACCTAAGGCCCTTTTCTGTTTGCTTTGTACAGTGTTTTTGCTCCTGCTATGTTTATGTTTGGTGATCACTCTTTGTCCTTGCTTTCATTTGTTAACCTTTATTTTGTATTTCCCATGTTCTTTCTAAATTCTTTTAGCTCTTGCTTTTGGTGAGATAATTTATTCTTTTGACCTTGGCTATCATATGCAGGCCAATATCATTAATAATTAACCTGTGTTCTCAACATTCTGTTTCTGCTTTGGTGTTTTTGCTGTCTTCACAAGAGCCAGTTTCCAGAAACAAAAATAGGTCTTTCATTCTTCTGCTGTTTTCTCCTCCAGGACAGCATCTCACCTTGAGAGGATGGGACAATTTCCAAGAGCTTTTAATTTTTATAGCCCATTGCATCTCAAGCATCATTATGCTTGATAGGTGATTAAACCAGGATTCACACCTCTAGCCAGACACTTCCAGGTCTTGAAAGGTTTTTGCTAGTTTCCATAGGTGTGAGCTTTGTTACAAAGAGGGAAGTAACAGTGCTGTAACATACTGGGAAGATCCCAATAATAAAGCCAGCTAGTTTAAGGAGTTCAAGATTCTCTTAATTTCCCTTCTACCCATCCATCTTTCCTTTGTTCAGCACTGAGGGTTTGTCTAAGCCTATCTAATATCAATTGCCATTGTCATGGAAAAGGTGGATGGCCTTTGGCTTAAAATACTTTTTGGGAGGGGAAAGGGGTCTTTTAGCTTTAAGAAAATGGAAAAGGGAATTCTTCCTTGCATGGGGCCTCATTGAGTGACTCAGTACACTGCCACCCATATAATAACTTTGAAAGCCCCCTTTTTCTTTTGCAAATCTTTTAGCATATTTAAAATTGTAAATATTTGGAGTTTTTAATATAACTCCAACCATAGCCCATTTGTTTGTTTTTCCATTGCTCCCTCTGTGTACACAGAGTGGATGGCAGTTAAATAAAGTTCTCTTAATCTACAAACATCCTTTCAGCTTTTCCATAAGCTTTGCTTCTATATCAGCATGATTTTCTAAGTAGTCATTTATGGTTTCAGTTATTTTCATTGTTATTTTACCACTCAAAATTAAATATAGTTAACTGCTTTTTTAAAAAAGAGTGCTTATAGAGTTTTAGAAACCAACAAGCAAACAAAAAATTAGTTTCTTTACTTTCCCAACTAAATTCATGGCTAGCTTGTTTGAGGTTTATTAGGAAAAGGAATACATGGCCTGAGATGTAGGGTGTTGTGACATGTGGCTCCTGCCTAGGGTTTAAAGATGTGCAGTGAAGGTGAGACTTTGACTCTAAGGAAGCAGTGTGCAGTCCAAGGCAACCAAAGCTTTCTCTTCAAACCAGTTCAGACAAAGAAATAATTCCCCCCCCCTGTAAAACAGCTTAAAACACAGGCAGCAAGCACTTATTCTCAATGAAGGAGAGCATGACTTTAAGGGTCTTCTCAGGGGGAAACAAAACTCAGGTAATTTTCCATGCAGCTGTATTCAGCACTACACATGTAAATAAAGATGTGATCTTACTAGAAGCAAAGATATCAGAGTTGCTTTTAATGGTCATTGGCACTAATGAATAAGGAAAGGTTGTGCGTCACATGCACCCACATACTCGACTGATGTCTCTAATTGGTTTAAATAATCTGCATAAAGATGGTCAATATTGAAATTAATTACAGGGAAACACAGGTCTGAACATTTGTTCATAAGCACACTGGATTAATTGACTATATTAAAACAATTGCATATCTTCAGGCCCAAAGCTTTTCTGCGTGCTGTAATTCCAAGTATGTAGTTTTCGTCTATTTTTTCTGGCCACTCCTCCTCTGTGTTTCACATATTAGCATTATCTAGGGGAGAAAAATTATGAAAAATATGATTTCTAAGAGCATTTATTATTATTATTTACTCAAAATGAATTCAATAGTTTGGGGTATCATGTTTTTTTCTACTGACTGATTGGCAAAGTTGTGGAGTATTTGCTGTGGGTGGTGGTCAGGCCAAATGGAACTCTGGTCAAGCCAAATATGACACCTTTATGTTATAGAATCCTTCTCTTTGTATTATGTAGGGTGCATTGCCTAGCCTGAGGGGCTGGAACTTAACACTGTTTCCTGTGATAAAGAAAGCTATTCTACTTAAAAAATTTGTTTTGAAATCTTGGAGAAGGCCATAACTAAACATCCTGTATATCTCTGATACATGTTTGAATGTTTGTCTCACTCTCCTTAAAGGACCTCCTATTTTAAATATTATATTACAGCAGTTATAAAGTGGTGATAATAAATTAAATCAAACCCAAGGTGTTCACAGGCTGAAAGTTCTGATTCTTGGGACATATTTAAAAAGAAGTTCCTAGTTCCACTTTCATCAGAGAAGTGTTGTCTGGTAATCATTACCTTAGGAGATGCTAATGTGTATCACTCAATTTTTTGAGAGAAAGAGAGAAAAAAATCTCTGAAATTATTATAGGATGTTAAACATGTTATAAATTGAAATACTTCCCAATTCTTGGAGAAAGTTTTTCACTCCTTCGTTACAAACACAATAGATCTATATAGAGAGTACATTTGTTTCCATCAGATCCGTTGAATATTCATAACTGTGAACTACCTCAGGTAGTGCCTGAGTCTAATTCTCAAGTTCATTCATGAAGAAAAAGGGAAAGAAGAGGGGGAGGGGAGACACTATGCACCACATTTTATCACCATAATAAGTGTATTAATGGTATCATGATATTTACTTTATTTTGGTTATTTTACTAAGTAATGTCATTATGTTAACAATTTATCACAAAGGAAGAGAGAGAGAGAGAGAGAGAGAGAGAGAGAGAGAGAGAGAGAGAGAGAGAGAGAGAGAGAGAACAAGTGTGCTTGGCTGTCTCAGTGTTAAAGTTGCCTTTCATCCTGGGTGTGGAGTGGGGGCCAGCATGGTATTAGGAGAACAAAGTGTCTTTCATAGAGACAGAGGTATTACTTTATGAATCCAATTTCATATCTATCTTGCCATCTGTCACCAGGCAGGAAAGATATAGGACAGTGGCAAACTCATGTTAAAAAGGCTGTCTTGGGAAACAAAGAGAAAGTTAATGGACACGGATTTACAAATTATTAATGATTTTTCTTGTCATTTCTTGAAAAATGGAAGCTATGCACGCTGCCTCTCTCCCCAAACAGATTGCGTTTTATTCCTCTGCAGTTTGTCCATCAGCCTTCACTCTGACAACATAATCCAAAACTAATCCAGAGCTTCAGCTTGCCTTGTTGGCTCTCAGGCAGCCTGCTTAGACAAATCCTGCTACCTGTCAGCTCTCCTGTGGGTGCCAAGCTGGCTGCCAGGTTAACCTCTGGGGAAGCAGGAAGACCTCCAGATTTAACCCCCACTTCCCTCCCCATAATCCACAGTAAATAGGGGGATGTGAGCGGGCTAACTGTTTTAATCAGGCCTGGATCCCTTGAAATCTGTTTCATACACAGCTTAAGAACTCAGGTTATGAACATCCCGATGTGAAATCGTATGGCATTCCCTCCAAAATATGAGCCCTAAAGAAGCAGATGGATCAGCAACACTGAGAGATTTTAATCCTCCGGTCTGTGAAAATATATATACCCCTTCCCTGAATCACACTGTCACACACCAACACTTCCTAATTGTCAGGATAAGGTCAAAACCAAGGAAGAGACGAAAGAGCAAGGCAAAAGGAAAACCCAATTTGGTTGTTACAAAGACTCACTCTTTGTTCGTTACTAATATGACTTTTCTAATTTACGTTTTCTTTATCTCCTGCCTCCCACAATACATGTATACACACGTACACACACTAATTCTTGTGGTATGGCAGTGAATTTGAATATTGTTTACAGATAGGTCTCAAATGATTCTTATATGAACAAATAACGAGATGAAACCTCCAAATGAATAAATGCAAATTAATGTTGCCTGGCGTCTACATGGCATCTAATTGAGCAAGAATTAAAATGGAGCAATTCAATTAAGAAGGTAAAAAGTCTTCAAAAACACTCATCCTTTCTTCAAAAAGAACAACACACCACCTTCCAAGCACATCTGAGTCTACCTGCTTCTGCAGCATCAAGAATCCACAGCAGAAAAGATCTTGCATGATGGCACTGTTCCCAGACACATTCCACTAAGTTTGCCTGGGAAATGTAATGAAACTTCAGTCAGCTCTTCCAGGGTGGAGAAGGTGAACTATCCTGGTGTCTCCAGGAGGAAATAAGTTCAGATCAGCCTCTGGGTAAGGGATCTGAACTCTTTTCTCAGAGCACATTGGGAATCACTATGACTTCTAATGAGCATCTTTGGTTTTCTCCCATGTAATCACAGGCTTTCCTCTAAGAACAAGAAGGAAGAGGCTTACCCCTCCCCACCAACTCCCACCCACAGAGCAAAAGATGAAAGACAGGAATGTTCCTTATGCAAAACAAACACCCAGATGTGCCTTCAATGAAGTAAGTGGACTTGCAGAGATAAACACACACACACACACACACTCTCTCACACATACTCTCTAGCACACACCCATTCATGAATCACTTTATGGTTTCTGACCTAACTGAAGTTTTATTCAAATTTAATTGTTTTGATGATGGATGAATTTTTGTAAATCTAATTGTAGCTTATATCTTATGCAACAAATAAGAGCATTTTGCTTCTTGAGTAAATAGTTTTAAAAATAAACATTTGTTTCCTATTCAAAAGGTAAAAATAATATACTTAGAAAAGGGGTTCTTATCAAATGTTTTTGGTTTGTTTTTGTTGGCATTCTTTTCAACTCCTCCCATTTCTTCTTTCATGGCCCGTGTCCTTTCTTTTATTCCTTTTAATTCAGTGAGTATTTGTTTTACTGCTGTGAAAGTTCACTACCCTGTGAGATTGTAACTTAATTACTGCAGCTGACTTTTATGCTTCAGGTGACACCAGGGACTGGTTGTCAAACAACACCGTGTCAGATAAAGCTTGGTTTAAAACTGACCAACTTGTATATCTTTGCTTTGATAGCTAATGAAATTTAAAATCAGAGAAACAAGATGAAATTTCAAAATTCAACCTTTTCCATAAAAGCCTTAAAAGTCTTCCATAATTTTAACTGGCATAAGTATCAGTTAAAAGTTTTTTGAAATATAACGTTAGTACTACAATGAATGTAAATTCTATGCTGAAATGCTTTGGGGATCTAATCTGAGGACTGGTTGGATAAATCCAAGTCTTTTCCCTTGGAGCCAGAGGCCAGGAAATAAGGATAGATTTTAAAGATAGTTTTTCACCTTAAAGCAATTTCCACATTACACTTGTAACTTTTAAGAACACATTTATTAAAGAACTTTAAAGATTCATACCTTCATGCATAGATTCAAAGTGCAAGAAAATTTTCTTCATGGTTCCACAAAGACACAGGGATGAAAACCAGGAACTGTTGAGATGGAGTGTCTAGTTTCAAATTTATCTCTACCATTCTCTGGCTAGAACTTACTTTTTATCCCTTAGTCCCCTCCTCTCAACAGTGGGGAGCACCTTTCCCGCTGTGGTACTACTTTTATTACTGTGGATGCTATTAGTGTAAAGCTTACGTGGGGTTTCACACACAGAATGAGATTAGTACAGTTCAGCATCTACTCCTTAGTACAAATATACCTAAGCCTCACTTAAACTCCCAGGGTTAGACTCTATAATCAGGAATCACTGAATGATAAAATTTTAAGGGAATGTATCAAGTTGCTTAAGGTACAAATAAAAAAAAATAGTCGGTCTCCCTATTAGAATTATATCCAGAGTTTTGTGTTAAGAAAGTTAAGCTTGAATAGCTAGCAAAATGACTCAGTAGATAAAGGTACTGGCTTCTAAGTTTGTTTTCCCAGAAACCACTTGGTAGAAATGAGAGAATTACCTCTTGCAAGTTGTCCTCTAACCGGCACACAAAATAAATGCATTTAAAAGGTGATTCAGATTCTTTGAGATGCTGAGTAAATTAATTTTAAAACACTCATATTCTTTGTTCCAGGTTGTTTCAGAGCTTGAATTGAACGACTTTTTATTTGCATTTGACTTAGGCAGTGAAGAGCTTATTTTTAGAATGTTTCTAAGGTGGGTAGCAAAAATATCATTTAAAATATCTACTAAGTTGAAATAGCATGCACACAGACACACATAGACACACATACAGACACACACATAGATACACATACAGAGACACAATACAGATACACACACAGTCACACACAGACACACACACACACACACACACACACACACATACACACACACACCCTCCAGCGACTCCTGAAAATTGTTGTTTGATAATAATGCTTGTAAGGAACTTGGACTTAAGCAATCAAGCTGTTTGGAACACACTGACGCTTCTTTCACAATTGATCAATAGGCTATAAACAAACTCCGAGAACATCAGGTCATTTTTGCTCATCTCCCCTTCCTATAGCGCCAGCTGTAGGGTGTTATCTGGCTATTGATCACATCTCTTATCAGCTCTGCACATTATGGTATGTTTGTAGTTAGTACCAAATCTAAACAGCCCTGGCCTAATTCATGGACCTTTGAAGTCTTGGTCTAAATGGTGGTAAAACAAGACTGATCACACTTAAGTCTTTAGTGGGTCTCACTCTCTCATGAAATTTGAAATAATTAGAGTCACCAAAATAAATCAGATAGGGCATTTTGTTCAAAAAGCAAAGAATGTTCAAAGAAACCATCCTTTCTGGTTAGAAGTAAGATGAGGAAACAAATTTCTATCACGATTTTATCGCTTTCTGACATGAATAATGGGGCCAATTTAGAACACAGGAAGCAGAATGTGGATGCTTTCCATTTAAACTGAAACCCTCCAGTGAAGTCTTGATGTTTAGGGCTTTTTACATGCAGATTTACCTAATACTTGGAACAAAACTTTATCCAGTAAAAAAACATATCACCCTTTTATTAAATGAATAATAATTGTATTAAAATATGAATGAAATTACAAACTAAAAACAGAAGCAAAGTGGAGAAAATTTGAGATGAGTAGAAGTGATGAACAAATGGGAACTGTTAATGGCATTTTACTTCTGACCAGTCCCAGTTAGTTTGATGTTTTGACTTTCTTAACAGGATTATGTTGTACTCAATGTGTAACCTGTTCTTAAAATTTTTTTCTCAAAAACCATTTGCTTATATATTGCAAGAGTATTCTATTGTAAATAGACACATTGATAATAATTCCAACTTTGGATAGATAAGTCAGCTTACTTTGCATATAGGGAAACTAAGGCTTATAGAGATCATGTCTCTTACCTTGACCATAGCCGTGGGGAGAGACAGACCTAGGACTTGAATTCAGGCATTGTAACTCTAAACCCCAGGCTCTTCACTAACATATCATATAGCCCCTACTTTTTACCATGTGTTGACTCACCCTTGTTGATCAAAATTCAATTAGGTCTTACCTTGTCTCTACTCTCTCCAGTGGTGTGTGTGTGTGTGTGTGTGTGTGTGTGTGTGTGTGTGTGTGTTTGTGGTTTGTATTGTTGACTTACAATTTTGTTACTTCAGTTGACTTTGTTTTTGTTTTATGTGGATTGTAACTTGTATACTGTATTGGACAGGTGATCTGGAGCTACAGGTGTAATATTTTAAAATGTTTTATTCAACTGCATTGGAGGAAAGTGTGCACTCTAGAGTTATTTACAGCCCCTGCTTGCCCACATGCCATCCATTTAGCTAATTCAGGGTCTACATTGCCTTTGTGTCATATCAAACACCTTTTGCATGTGAGCCCTGTCCTGGGTTTAGTTTGCTCTTTTTCTGTCTTCCTCATTTTTCTTCTTCACCCTCCCACATCTCTAGACTCTTAGAATAACATCTCTTGTAAGATGGATTCTCTGTGGTTTCTCCTTCTTCCTCCTCTTCCTCCTTCTCCTCTTCATTCTCCTTTCTCTTCTTTTAAATGCCATCACAATTTCCCCCCAATCCTAGCATGTGGGTAACACATGATAAATTCTGCTTTTACTATTTCTAGCTCTTGGTGCTTAGGATTATATTATATAAAACATCCATTAAAATACATGTTTCTCTTTCAATATTTCCTAGAAAACTAGTAAGGGAGTTGTTGCTGTTGACCTAATGTGGGCTATTTTAGATGGCTTAAATTATACCCATAAATCATGCCCTTTGAACTTTGTCTATTGCTTTTGTTTAAAAATATATAAATAAATGTTCCCCCTCAACAGAATTGTTTGAATTTTCTCAACTGCCTGATCGTAATCTTCTTCAAACAGCTACTTGAGAAGAAATCTTATTTTCCTAGATTTCTCCCATGTCGATACAATCATAACAGCATTATTTTGCATCTGAGAACATCCCATTTTCCATACTGACATTGAAAAAAGTCTACACAAATGCCACTTTGTTGTCTGTGAATTATAAATTTAATATAAATATTTTACAAGATTATGCAATAATTGGCCATTTTTTTCTTGTTAGTTACAAACCTATGGTTTTAAATCAGAACACTATAGCTGTCACCTCAGTTCCTTTATTGCCATTTGGGGGGCAGAGTTAGAAGATTAGTCTCTGGTGGCCTCTTCAGCTCTCACTCATCTTTATGTATGGTTAGTGATTTGACTTAGATTTTTACTATAAGCTAAATTTTGTCAGGTTAAATAGATGTTACATTTTGAAACACTGTACTAACTCCAGCATCAATATCTATAATATTCAAGAACCAAGTCTCTAAAGTAGACTTACGCAGCATATTATGCTCATAACTAAGTTGTACTGATATATATGACTACATGAGTTGAAGTAATATGTTTTTAATGTGCTACTTCTAATAATTATTATTGATTCAAGTTATTATTTAGTTATTGAACAAAAATTGGATTTATAAAAGTTTGATGGGGATAATATGCTGAAAGAGAAGAAATAAAAATATTCTAGACACTGTGTTTAAATGTGGGAGTAAGGTTTAGTTTCACATATAATAATCACATTTTTTTAATTGCTTCATGCCATTCATTTACAATGTCTGGTCTCATGTGAACATTCTATAGGCTACTTCTTGAAAGATGTACTTCCTGTACTGTGAAGATGCCGCAAATATTTTAACTCTAAAGAGGGAAAAATGTGAAGTCATGATACCTATATCTTCGACAAACTTATAACAGTGTGGGTTTAACTGGGTCCTGTTTTCACTGCATTTATGGATTGAAATAAGTCATAAACTTCCTGAAATCTTGGGGCAATCCATTTAAAAATGTGAAATTAAAGCTGCAAGGTGGTTGTCATGCAGGGCTGAAAGTGAGAACCACTTCAGTCCTTGAACGACACTGTGATTGGTGTTCATGTGGATTACATTTTAATATTATCCTGGAAGCTTAATTATAAGGGATTATTAGCAGATCATAAGAGGACTACAATGAAATAGGGTTGTGCAGAGTGGAATATTATTAGCTGCCTAAGCTTCAAGGCACATCTTCCTTTCAAGAATAAACGTTTCTCCTACGTGAACTGTGGACTTGGTTTATAAGGACTACACAGTCTCCCTCCCCTCCAAAACATGTTTGCCAAAATGACCATTACTGCCCTCTTACAATCTTGAAGTTCTTGCTAGCTGGCTCTGTCCTTTCTGCTGCTCTGTTGTTTGTAGAAGCACAGATTCATCTTCCAGTCCCTCAAAAATCCTCTGACTGCATTGGCTAATGAGTGTCAGGTGATAAAACATGAGTAGGATATAGGATCCGGAGATCTCTATGTCATGTTCCCATCAAAGTAACAAAATGAGATAAATGAATGTATCAGTGCACGTACTTGGATTCAACATTTAAAAATCACAATTAGCCAAATAATCAGGGCTGTCTGGTAAGCTTTTCAACAGGTGCTAGGAGTGGCCTGGCCTCAGCAGCTCTGTCTTTCATAACATGGTACGGCATTGTCTTAAAATACCACATGTTGACTTTGTCATGTTAACTGTGGGAATGTTGGAGGAAATACATTTAGGCACTTGAAGACTATAAGTTAAAAGATAAGGCCTGCTGATATCGTGACCAGTGTTCCTGAGAGGTAAATTGCACCGAGAAACTAAACATGACAGGCTTAGATAAAACACTTATTATGATTAATACCAGAAGTAGTAACAAACTCATTTCTTTCTGCGGCTCCAGGAAACTCAGCGTTAGCTGATAATGTTTATGGCTCCAACTCTCTGACCCAATGCCAGGAGCTTCTTAATGGCAGGCCACTAATCTGTGAACCATCAGAGCTTTAGGATTGCTGCTTCTCTGATTTTCACCTTTCTTTGAAAGATTTACAAATTGTTACTGTCCAGTTCCCACAGCAAGAGGTTAAAGGACACAGACTGGAGGTCCGGTATCCATAGATGCAAATGATTTTGGGCATCATTTCTTTGTCCTAGATGCAGCTAGAGGTCTCCTGTGGTTGGTTCTTCAAGCATGACAAGGACATCGAGGAAGAGATTGCTACTCATTGCTGGTGACTATAGATGAGCTAGATTAATGAAACTGGTGTTTGAGAACTTGCTTTGTGCAAGTCTGAAGTCACAAGAGATGCAAACTCACAATGCTGTTGACATACACAGAAGACAGTCTCATGTTTTCATCCCTGTCATCTGCAAGGATATTTACATCTTTTCAGAACTAGTGTGATAGTAGAATTAAGAAAAGTCCTTTCATTCTAACCCATTCTCTGCTCATCCATTGTCCTCACATTTTTACCTAGCTCATTATTTTTTAGGAAACAATTTGGTTCTCTGAAGAGCTTTTTTTTTTCTTACTCAGTTCCACACAGAATTGATCTGACACATATCTTTAATATTGGTCTTCTTATTCTAGCTTGGCACCTTACCACTGTTCATAAAATACAAAATTCTTCTTCATTAAGGCAGATTCTCAAAGCATCATAATTTCACAAAGGTGTGTGAGGTTTACTTGCATAAAATTTCCATTTCCTTGGACTAGATTTTTGAGTAGATGCATTTCTTTGAGAATACACACCACTGTTTTAATATGGCACACTATAGATAGAGTTCAGAGTGAATATGCTACTTTTCATGCTGTGTGACCAAAGCATGATGTCATTTATGACTCTACCTTTAGTGAACTTTAAATTGTACATTGTGTTTTGGGTATCCATGTCCTGATAGATGGAATCAACTGTAGAGGAGTGAAGCAAACCCTAAAACTTTCCTCCCAAACATATATTAACATCTACTATATTAGGTTTTGCCTCCTGCTAGAGTTGATATCTTTTAAAATGTCTGTGTGGAGGCCCTTAAACTCATCTCCTTTGTATGATTCAATTATTCCAGTAATTGGGATCTTACTTCAAGTCTTCCCTCTGAGTTCAAATTAATGCATAGGTCAAAGAGTCTTTGGCTTTAATTGTACATCTATATAATCTTTTATATAACCTTTCCAGCACATAACATACACAATCATTGCATGCAAACTGCATGGGAGTGAGGAGCCTTTATTGATTGCTTTTGTTACTGTGTCTTCAGATTTTAGAAAAGTGCAGATAATTATCATTCTATATGCACTCGCTAATAAATGATTTAATGAACAGATACATGAAAATGGCGATGTCTGAATATAGGCAAAAAACGTATTAATAGTGAGACAGGAAGTAGTAAGTCCTGTGAAGCAAATGTACCCAGGTGTAATTTCTTTCAATCCTACATGGCAGCCTAGAAAGATGGTTTATATCAGAAAAGTCAAGGGGTCAATGTAGACATGTTTTCCTTATTCATCACCTCTCATTTGCTCATAGTAGATAAGGGTTCCAAATCCTATATTTTCCTAATGATCCCCCTGCCTCAGGAGTAACAGGGCATTTCTTTCTTAGACAGCTTTCAGGGAGAGTTGTCAGGTATGCTGGTGTTCTTGGGGCCAAAAGGTTTGGACATGTTTGGCAGCAACACAAGAGTTGAAGAGGCTGTGAATGACAGCATGGATAGAGGATGCCTGTCTTTTACCATTTATCAAATTCTTCCTCTTGCTAACATTTATATCCCCCCCCAAAGGAGCTGCACATATAACCTCTTTGAAATTCATTAAAATGAGACTTTTGGTGTTTTCTTTTTTTTCTTTCATTCTTCCTTCCTTTCTTTTTTTCTATATTTTTATGCACTATCAGTTTATGGATTAAAATTAGTAGTACAGAAAACCAGTCAAGGTAGGAAATACCAAGTATGATGACTATAAAGAAGGCTTATTATATAGTAATTGTCTGTGTCTCCACTATAAGAGTGCATTACTGAGGGCTCTTGGTTTCTATGAAACACAGTCTGGATAGTTTAAAGATAAAATGGATAGTTTAGAAGGATTATATATTACGCAGAATTAGGGGAAGCTATCCAAGGGTGGAGGTTAAGCCACCTAAGGCTATGACCAGAATTATGGCCATGGCTCCTAATGACACAGGCAGTTGTGTGCCACAAATGCACCTCTAGTGCAAAGCACATGGATGCCAATGACAGAGGATGCATCCTTTTGATTGCATCCTGTGAAGATGCTGCCCCTTTGGCTGCCTCAGTGGTCCTAGATCACACACAGCCACTCACTACTCACTGTGGATGTATGGCTCACTGGAGATATTGCCTAGCAGGCAGGAAAAGTCCCTGGGATTGATCCCTGGTGCTGAAGAAGAGAAACAGTGAAGTGGGGGAGGATGTGTGGCATGTGAAAAGATGCACTAAATCTTTACTGATGGGAAGAATAGTTTAACTTTTGAGCATGTCCTCGCAAGTCCTTGTGAGTTTGCCTAATTTTTAGTGAGGAATAATGTATAGAAGAGGAGTTAACAGGAAAAACATTTTAAGCTTGTGGAAATAACACAGTATTGATCTCCAACAAGAGTTTTATCAATTCATTCTATGACTGATAGCAAAGGAATATTTATTTATCCCAATGTTATTATTTGCACAAGAACAGTCAATTTCATTAGGATGTTTTTCTTCAGGAAATGTAATATAGGCTAAACATGAGATGTATAGATGGCCCTTGCTTGCATATATGACAATGTTAACTTTTAATTATCTGACTAATTATTCTAGCACAACATTTATGGAAAGAGGCTAAATCACTCATTTTATAGTCTATATCCTTAGCTTTAAAGAAAATGTGTCAAAATAACACAAAGCTCCTATGTGCTTGCCATATTATCTGTTTGTAGCATTTTGCTTTTGAACTTGAAATATAGGGTTTTTTAAGCTTAAAAACAAAGCATCTCTAAATTACACTAACTTCTACTAATTAGTGTTATACAAAATGTTAAATAGAGAAGGTTCCAAAGTGGCAAGAAGAGTTGAACAATTTTGTAAAAGAAAAAAAAACAAATGATATACCGGCAAAAAAAGCAGACAGAAGATTTCAATAGCAATGAATATTATTTCCTTCATGTTCCGAAGCTGTGTAACTTCTAAAACGTATTAAAAGTGTACAACGGAAGCCTGGGTTCTAAACCACTGCCCACTGCTGTTTTAAGTGGGGCATGTTTTTGTGTCCTCCTTGACACTTGTCTCTTCCTTTAGTAACTCTAAAGTGACTGCACTAGGTCCACAGCTGATCCTAGTTTCTTTGGAATGTGGTTTTCCTAGCTGTGGGGAGCAGCTGTGGTTTAAAGCAGAGGAATCATTTGCTTTTGGTTCCATGTCTGCTTTGAATGTGAAAGTCCTGGCATTATCAGCTCTACTTTTTCTACACTGTGATACCTGTCTTGACTGAAGTCAACAGCATTGTTTTAGTACCTTCCCCCAGGCTGGGCCTGGCCCTCATTTCTGATGTACTCTTTCTTCTCTTAGTTGAAGTGTACTACACAATGCCTAACTGATCAACTGTCCAAACAGTAGAGCCCTGACACACCCCTGTCTGCTGGACAATGCATTCTATGATGTTGTTACTGTTACTGTGGACACCGTTAAGCTCTCAGCTCGGCTCAGCTTTCATCTTTTCTGCTCTGGTATTCAGGAGGCAGGTCCTGAGCACTTACTCCCTCCCTCCTGCTCACAATGCAGACCTAGGTCTCCTGGCCCTAGCTTAATTTGCCTTTCATGTCCAGGGTTATTTTCTATGGACTCTCACCTCCCTCGATAAAACGCAGTTTTAGAATTCCCACTTTGATCCACCTTTCACTAAAGTTAAGAGTGTCCTCTTTTAGCAACAAAAATAAACATTTCTTTCTCTTGGTAGATAAGTTCTCAGACGAGAACCTGTCTGCCAGTGCTCTGTCAATTCACTTTGTTTTCCTGTTTTATGTGAAATTGATTTCTTCGTTTAACAAATGACCAATAGGAAGAGGTAGCTGAATGCATATTCTTTCCAAGAGCTGCTGGTATACAAAATAAAACTTCCCTTGGATACTACTCAAAAAGCGTTTACTGGGGAGATCGGATACGTGTGTTGTTACAGGGTAAACTGTACGAAGATGCTGTTTCAGTATCACCACATGGAAGTTGCCATAGGGAAATAGGTACCTTCAGACCAAGGTGAAGATTGCATTTGACGTGTTCTGTCAAGTGTTTCCACACAGAAGGCTCTTGCATTCCAGCCAATCCAGCAGCAGAGAAAAATCACAAGAGTGTGGACGTGTGTTTTATATTTAAAGAGAGAGAGATTGTTCATTTGGATTCTAATGTAGACGGAATAAAAAGAAACAGGAAGAAAATAGTTTGTATGTTGGGCCAGAAGCTGAAGAGATGGCTTGGAAATTAAGGACTCTTGCTTCATGGTCAGGAAGACTGGCATTCAAGTCCTGGCATTCACTAACAAGCCAAGCATTCCCTAAGTGCCTGCCACTGTAGTTCTGAGGGAATCCAATGCCCTCTTCTGGTCTCTGTGCTAGCACACTCATGTGTACTTGCACACGTGTTCACATATACACCAACACACACACACACACACACACACACACACACACACACACACACACACAAAGCTTTAAACACGTTGGATTAGTTGAAGACTATCTCCTAATGCTCAGGATAAGCTTCCTAGCTTAGATTCTAGAGATTTCGATTTCATATCAAATTAGAGCTCCATCTACATGAAGAAAATTAAATGGATTAACAATGGTGCCTTGGAGACTAGAAGTGTTGGTTTTTCTTTTAGGAAGGGTCATAAGATCTATGGTTCATTTTAGGTAAAGAATGTGTCTGTGGGTTTGAAGTAATAAGCTGGTGGGCGGCAGAGGTATTGGGGAACTTAACAGAGTATAGGTAACAGATATACAGTAAGGGATGGGAGCTTTATAAACAGTCGGTACACAGTAGCTATACAAAGGTGTTATATTGCAGTCCAACCACTGGGGTGCTGCTTAATAAATCCTATTTTACTTGAAACACTGTGGTGTCCCCTGCTCAATTCCCTGTGTGTTCAGGCCATATCCCTTTCCCATGTCCCACCTCTCCTTCATTGCAATAGCTGAAGGACTAACTGCTGGGCCACAGAAAGCCACAGAAACCCGATTGTGGGTACCCACTCAATACTGCTTATTAAATAGTTTGAACATCACCTTTGGACTTGGATGGATTTAGTAAAATTAGGTTCAAAATACCATTTCTCCATTCTCGCCTCCTTAGCTTTCTGAGAAATGAAATCATCAGCAAGCCAAAGCAAGGCAAGGTGGGGATTTATCAGATGTTCTGCTCTGAAGAATGAGAATTCCAAGTGATAGCCAGAAGGCAGAGATTTTCCCATCATCAATATATCAGGCTTATGCATCAGCTTTGGAATTTAGATTAGGAAAATGTCAATTCTGCTTTGGGCTTAGTGAGCTGAGCTGATGGCTGCAGCGGGTCACTTATCATAATGTTAAGTTTTGTGTTCCCCATTAAGTTCCTTTGTCTTCGGATTTGGACCTCTAGAAGAACAAATATCTATCTGAATTGTTACAGTAATTATATAGCTTGAATTGCACAGACTCATGTTCTTTGCTCCTAATTATGGGGAGTAATTCAGGGGGCACTTTAAACCAGATGGATAAAATAAGCACTGATACATTTATTTTCCTGCTTTGTGAGTATTTTAAACATGTGTCTGTTTTTTGTGTCCCACTTGTCCCTATGGAATCTGAGGGTGATATTTAGATGGGGTGAAAGTCGCTTTGGCAGTCTGGCCTAGGTTTTATAGGATGCCTTGGCATTCTGAGACACTGCATCTTAAAAGTGAAGTCCACAACACAGGATCAAAACACTGATGCTGTAACTCACCCTTCCGCAGAGCAATGTATTTTAAGATATTGAAGACAGTAGCACAGTAGAGCTTTTGAGATGATTGATACAGGAGTAATCCTTAGCTTTGAGTGAATTTATCACTTATATTATAAGAAAGATATAATTGAAGAGCTTTTAATGTAATTTTACTTTAATGTAATAAGAAAGTTGTACTTTCAATTTACAGAAATGCATACACAGATATGCTGTTAGGTATGTATTGCTTTGCTTAATGCAAAATACATAATATATATATACATTATATATATATATATATATATACAATTCCTGCCACATTCAAGAGGCAGATCTGAGTATATCAGGGGGAGATAAAGATGAATACAATGGGTAGAAAATAATAACACATGAAAAGGAAATCCATAATTTTGGAATTAAACTTGAAAATACTTTGAGATAAACACACACACACACTGTACAAGGATAAAGAACTTCTATATATTATGTATTAATTATACGTTCAAAATCATAGCGACACATCTTGGTTTAGAGATTCAAAGTCCAAGATGAGGTAGCAATAATGGCTTGACTCTCTGATCTCTTCAGCATTTCCCTCTACATCAGACCCCAGGTTTTTATTACTTAGACAAATTAAGAAGTCCATTTACAGCCCATCATCAAATTATTATTATTATTAAATTTTATTACTGTTATTTTGGGGACAGGTTCTCTCTCTAGCCCAAACTAGTCTGTAAATTATTACATAGCTGAAGCTAGCTTGGAACTCACAGCAATCTTTCTTTAACACTACTTTGGCATCAACTTGTTTCTTGCGGTGAGAATGCTAAAAATCTGTTCTTTAGCAGTTATGAAATATGCAATACATTATGATTAGTTATAGTTGCCATGTAGTGTGATAGAGCAATAAAAATTCTCTAGTATAAATGAGATCTTGTTTCAATTATTGCTTTTCTTTATTGACCTCTTTTCAGCTTCTGATAATTGGCTTTCTAGTCTCTGTCCTTAGGGACCTCATGTTTATGAGATCTTGTAGTATTTGTGTGACCAACTAAGCTTGCTTAGCATAATGTTCCTCGCTGCAATCCAAGTTTTGGTGAAAGAAATCAGCTTTATGACAGAAGATGGTATCAGATCCCACTATAGATCGCTATGAGTCACCATATGGTTGATGGGAATTGAACTCAGGACCTCTGGAAGAGCAACCAGCTCTTAACCTCTGAGCAATCTTTCCAGCCTCTGAAATCATGTTCTTTCTAATGCATTGTATACAAATGCTACTTTCTCTCTATTACTGATGGAAATGCAATCTTGTGAATTATGGTGGATGAACATAAGCTACAGATACATAAATTACATATTGGTTGCAGGTCCTGTAGATACACTGGCCAAAGTAGAACCTCTAATAATATATTACTTTCCATCATTTAACTTGCCTTTCTACTAATTTTCAGAATGACTGCATAATGGACCTTTCTATGTTCTTGTCAGTATTTGCTCTCACTCATATTTGATGAGAGCCATTCTGACTTGGAGAAAAGCAACATGTCACTGTGTTGTATTTTTTTCTGGTGACTGGAGATGTTAGAGATAGGTGGATAGCTACTTATGTGCTATCTTTGGAGGACTGTCTCTAGGTTGGTCGTCTCTTTTTAAATGTGATGGATTGTTGTCTTGCTTCAGAGTCACTTGAGTTGTGTACATATTTTACACATCAGTCTCTGTTTAGATGTACATTTTGCAAATGTTTCTCATGTTACATTTCTGTATTTATTCCGTCAACTTTACTTCGCTGGGCAGATTTTGTTGTTGTTTGTTTGATAAATTTTTTTGTTGTTGTAATTATTTTTATTTTTTGCTTGTGACTGACTTTTGAACCCTAGCCACAAAAATGATAGCCCAGACCAATACTTGGGTTTATCTCTCTGTAGACTGTTCTATGCTATTTTTTTCATCGTTTCTGTTTGCACCCAAATATAACACATTACAAAATTATAGTAGCATTGAAATATATTTTGAAATCAGGAATGTGATACCTGTAGCTTTTTTTGTTTTTGCTTGATATATTTTGGTTATTCCCTACTGCTTCCATATTGTATCATTTACTTTTCATCACATTTTTGTGATAGAGTTGTAGGTACATTACTACTTGACATTGAAAAATTGAAATAACTGGGGAAAAAAATCTAATTTGCTCAAGATCCATGTATAGCAATTAGAGAACTTGAGATTCAAACCCAGGAAATTTTACACCCAAATCTGTACTGCTTACCACTTATTTTCCTACCTGATATGAAGTCTTAAGAAGATAAATTTTGAGTAAGTTAGGGTTTTTGATTCCATAAGGGATTTTCAAATATCAAGTCAGCTCAGCTATTAAAAATAATCTATTTTTTATTTGCTCAGAAGTCAGCTTTGGAGACATTAACGAGTTTCTGACAGAGCGAGAATAAAAATGAAGTTTTTCTAACACTTCTCCTTGTTGAGCAAAGTCTCCAGCGATAAGAAAGATATTTTGATTCTTTAAATTGTTTTCATGTGGTGGGCATGAGGTATAGCATGATATTACAGTTTACATTGGTGGAGCCGTGATTGGTGAGTGTTGTGAGAAAACATGGAGGGGAGATGGGGGTGTGACTGTCAGTCTTCTCGCAGTAAAATTTACAATTCTATGTGGTTAAAAATACTTCCATGAGCAGGGATAGTTATAGAAACTCGTGTGTGTGTGTGTGTGTGTGTGTGTGTGTGTGTGTGTGTGTGTGTGTGTGTGTGTCTGTTGATTTGCAATAAACAGGAAAGCTACTTAATTCAAAGAAGGATATAGTTTTAGAAGGAACCTAAGAAAAAATGCTTAATATCGCAAAGTTTTCAACACTATATTCAGGAGAGAGACAGTGGATTATTCTCCAGTATTAAACTGTTAATAAATTATACTGTGAATGATAGGTGAGTGTTGCTTAAAGGTCAACTGAGGGAGAGTAGCAAAGGATATTGACAAAGCCACTGCCCTCCTGATGTGAATAAATAAACATGAATGAATGCAAATACACAAGTAACAGCTATGCAGAGGTTGATGTCAGTTCTGTGGAGAAAATGCAAACAGGGCTGTAGGAAAAGAAAATAGACTTCTTCAGTATAAATGGAGGTGGGGAGTAAAGGTTAGCATTCTAAGTCGACTGATGGCCATGCTATTTTCTGCCTTCATGTCCTCACTCATTCCATGATAAGATATGTGACCAAAATCCACTGGGATCAGAAGACACGGCGAGCCATCTGCCTTTGGGGTGTTGGGTTGTGTGATTGCACAGTTACTATGTCACTGACACTGTCGGATTTGGTTGTGTCTCTATCAACCTGGCAGCCATGCATTAAAGCCATCTATTTCCCTGTAATGCAGGAATTAATAAATTTATTAGTCCATTAGTTCTTAGGTGGATGACTTAAATATTACTCTTAAGAGGAAGTGCTTTATTTTAAATGACAGCCCAAGAGGGTGAGATTAATATGTACAATCAGTAACTGGACAGAAAGCTGCAAAAATATTAAGAGACACGGGCTACCACTAGGAAAAGTTAACAGTATTTTGGTTTGTGTTTTCTATTGATCTAAACTAACTTTATATTTTTGATGGCGACAGACATCTGTGAATTTTATCAACGTGAGGAGACTAACCACTCCTTGGAGGCTCTGAAATCTGTAGGCTGTGAAACAACATCAGGCATGTCCATAAGCAGCACATACTTTACTAATAGCAGGGACATTCAGATTGAAAAGGTAAAGAAAAAAAAGTACAGGGAAGGACTGAGCCTATAGCTCAGTGGTAATGCACTGTCTTGGTATGTGCGAGCCTCCAGGTTCTATCCTCAGCACCGTAAGAAACACAAAAGAGACAAACCAAGACAATACACAAAACACCCAAATAAAAGACAACTTCTGGTGTGACAGTGTATAACACTGAAGCAGGGAGATCATGATTCAGGCCAGCTTGGGCTACATGGTGAATTTCAGACCAGCCTGAAACACAGAATGAAAAACACAAAACTCCTGACAAGCAAGCAAACCAAAGAGCACAATTCCTACCTCAGATAAAATTCCTGTGTGGAGGTAAGCTTGAAGCTCACTGGGTGTAAATAGAGAATAGCTGAGAAATTTCTGTGGGATACACACTGCAGAAATTTGAGAAAAGAAATGTACAGGTTCTTCTTTTCCTTTGTTTTCTCATATTACAGTATGCTAATTAGTTATTTAAGGGAAATGCATACGATTATTTTTTAATGTGAAGGGGTCAGTTGGTTATACTCCACAGCAGGTGGACAGCTTGATGCTAGACAGCAGGTGGGCATGGTGAGAAGGAATATCCCTGGTGAGAACTCCCTTTTGGTGGGAGTTCCCAGATGCCCTATAGGAGAAACCCACAGGTCTGAGAGCCTGCAAAGGACAAAGCAACCCTGCCTGGCTGAGCTTTGTAGTATACATCCCTATACTCCCCCCCGACACACACATGCAAGTACTTCTTTTGTAACTACACAGATTATCAATGCAATTAAGTTTAGTAATCAGGAGCTATCAAAGCTCAGTTAAATGTATAACAAGACCATGTATCTGTCTACAGAGTATTTTCCTCAAGACTTCTCACTAATACTTTTTTTAAATAATAAAATATTACAAATGCAATAAAATATATTTAGCATAAAGCACCTATTCTTAAAACTTCTTCATTGAAACAATTTTTTTGTCAAGTATTTTTCCATTTTCTATGTGATACTTTGAAAATTCCTATCAAAATTGGCTGTGCCAGTTTGTGTGAAAGGCTCAGCCAAACTACAGATTCTTCATCGGTTGGGCATCCCAAGGAAGCAGGGGTCTCCAAATGGGAAATTTGTTCCTAGGGGTGCTTAAGATGCTGTGTGCTGGGGCAGACAACAAGGTTCTGAGATGCACCAATGTGGATTTTCATTTCTGGGAAGAAATGAGTGCTAATAATACTGAGTGAATGATGTGAAACTGGCCCTCAGTGTGTCAGACCATCACACACGCTGGGGATGGAGTAGAGAAGGCTGGATGCCATTGACAGTAGCATGCTCAGAGGTCCTCACTCCCAGCGTACTGTGAGGTTTCCATACAGGTTCCAAAGCGTCAGTGATTTTGTTAGGATAAAACCGAAATTTTAGTGAAGCATGCCACGGCCTGGCTGTGAACGTCGTTTATACTTCACAGGTCCATGTTATCTTGTGAACTGTCAGGATGGTCACACACATACCTTTGTTAAGATGAAAATAAAATGGAGGCAGTGTTTCAACTGTTTCTGAGATATCAGATGGGTGTGAGTGCTATGTGGCCTAATGGGGACTGTCAAAATAGCACACCAGCCAAAGTTCATAGTTTACACAGGGTGTGACAGAGTAAGTGCTATTCAAAATAAACGTGTGATACTGCCGAATGTACTTTGGAAATTTGATTTAGAAAGTTTCGAGGCACTGCGTGATTTTATTGTCAAAATTTGCTGCCACCTGTAAGATCTCTGCAGACCCACAGTGTAAATTACTCCTACAAGTGGGAATTTTTAAGCTATAAAGTCTCCCAAAGGAAGGCTTTCAATAAATGTGAGTCAAATGCTTAAAAATATTAAAGGAGAAAGCTACATAGTTTGCAAGAATAAATGGTTTCTCAAGAGAAATGGAAACTTCATAGGAAATTTAAATATTTTTTATGAATTACATTATTTTTAAATCACATTATCGGTAGCATCACTGTATCAGACGATGATAGCAAGTTCAACTTATAGATTGATGATAGGCAGGAGTCACACATGCCGCCAAAAATCATGTGTTCCATTCTGGGACAAGAAACCATGTCAAGGTATGCAGATTAAGAAAGTGCGGCCTACACACTTTGAAGCATGTCTCCACCGTCAATTAGCTTATCTTTGTAGGGTAACACTTTTAGCTACGATTGGCATTAAAATCAAAATCAAATATATGTTAGACATTGTGGGAAGCCATAGCCCCAAGATGGCGCCTGGCTGGATGCCAGGTAGTTCGTGCTTAGCTGTAAACAAGCCTTATTTGGAAGTGCTTGTGAAAGACCCACTGTGTCCTTGGACCCCTTTCTCCGAAAGATGAAACGGTGACCACTGGATGCAAGAGGATTTTTATTGCTCACCCAGGTACCTGTGGGGGCTTCAATCTTTTGGGAGACTGAGCGCGCCCAGGTCAAAACTTCAGAGAATTATATATGGTTTGGGCAGCAAAAAGCAGGCTTACAGAAGCAAATGCAATGCGTGATTACAGGGATTTCATTGGTTCACTCAAATAAAGCGGTTGGGGTCAGACTGGGGTAGAGTTGTTTGTTCAGATCGGGTACAAGGAATTCAGTTATGACTATTTTAGCACTCTGGTGTTACAATAAGACAGACATCTCAAGGATTTTTCTGTTTCAGATAGTCCTGCAGCTTGTAGTCATTTCAAGGACTCTGTTTCCAGATAGTCCTGCTACTTTCAAGGACTCTTTGTTCCCTCTTGTACTTGTCCCCATTTTGACCCTTTGCAAAAGCAGCTCAAGCAGGAGAAATGCATAGTGGGGTCTTTCACTTGATGGATCTGGTGCGCTTCCTCCTTCTGTGGCCTATCTGGGATCACCAGGTGGCATGAGCTGATTGGGCTGTGAGCACATTTAAGAGCTTGCTGAGGCTGGGAGAAGTGTAAGCTAATGAGAGAAGTAGCAGAAGCTGATGAGAGAAGCTGCGGAAGCTGATGGGAGAAACAGAAGCTGATGGGAGCAGAGGAAGCTGATGTACAATGATCCTGAAATAAACTGCTTGAAAAAGAGTCGTGGTTGCGTGTTTCCTTGCCAGCCTAGTTAGGCGCGCATCAAGACATAATTATAAACAAAACATTTCTTTCTCTCTCTCTCTCTCTCTCTCTCTCTCTCTCTCTCTCTCTCTCTCTCTCTCTCTCTCTCTGTGTGTGTGTCTGTGTGTCTGTCTATTTGTCTCTCTCTGTGTGTTTTACTGAGACAGAACCTAGAACTTCATGCAAAATATGTAATAACTTGGTCTGAGTGGTATTCTTCACCCAAGGCAGTTATTTTACCTTCGTCTTATTTTCAATTTAACTTAAGTGAATAGCCATAGAGTAGATAAAACAACACTGAAGTTCTGATAATGGTTTTTGAAGAATTGCCATTCTATTTCACACAAGTGCTCTGCCTTGGCATTTCAATGTGTACAGTTTTAAAATTAATATGTTGTCATAATAGCCTAATGTTTCCTAGAGACTAAGAATGAAAACCCAAACATTCCAGAGCCAACCTCAGTAAGGCACGTTGGTTCCATGGGCAGTGAGTATGGGAGTATGTGATCAGGGGCTGCAGGGCTGAGTGAGGCAAGAGCCTGTTGGTCAGTGTGGGATCTGAAGCTGGGAAGGGGAAGGGCTGAGACTGGGCAGCCTTGCACAGGCTAGTGACTGGCATTGCTGTTGTCTTACTATAGGAGCCCATGGTACTAATGCAGCTGCTTTTGGTTCAATGCCATCATACAATAACAGGCAAAATGATATGGAGACATGACCCTGAGTGAATCACATGCTGCATTATTTGAAAACATAATCTTTATTGACATCAGAACCCACTGAGGTAGGTAGGCATTAAGCCTTTTCTCATCTTTTAGAGGGAAATGGAGGCCAAAGGAAGTGAAGGAGCTTGCTGTGAGATGAGAAAAATGATCTTGATTGGGAACCCAGACCCCTCCACTCTCATAATACCTTCTGTTTCCATTGCAAAACCAAATTTCTTTAATGTTTTTATTTAATGTTTCTACCGATCATTTGTGCAGCAACACTGGTCTCAGCTTAATTGACCTTTGCTGTTGAGCTATAAGGAATAATAGCCCTAGAATAGGAGAGTCTCTTCCAAAAGTCACTGGTACCAAGTTTCCAGGCTAAGGAAACTCCGTGATTCTGTCTTTCCCCTGGGAGGCAAGTGCATGAGGATTCTGTTATCCCTTTTCATTTGACCCCATGATTCAGTGAGTTCTGCACTGCTGTTGTCTTACTGAAAACGCCAGTGTTGCTGATGCAGCCTCTTTTGGCTTTATGCCATCATAAAATAGCAGTCAAAATGATATGGAGATATGAAGTTGGGTGAAGCATGATAGGGGACATCCTTTTGTATGCTGTGAATATGTGTTGCTTTTATTGGTTGATGAACAAAGTTGTTTTGATCAATGGCCAGGCAGAATATACCTAGGTGGGAAATCCAAACAGAGTTAGGAAGAAAAAGAAGGCAGAGTCAAGACACCCCATGCAGCCTCTGAAGGGATAAAATTCCAGAACACTACTGGTAATCCATGCCCATGTGGCGACATACAACTTATTAAAAATGGATTACTTTATATAAGAGAAAGCTAGCCAATCATAAGCCTGAGCCATTGGCCAAACATTTATATTTGATATTAGCCTCTGAGTGATTATTTTATAAGTGGTTGTGGGGACCCATGAGCAGGACAGAAATGTGTCCAGGGGTTCAGCAGGACAGAGAAAAACATTCATATTTGTAAACATAGTTTGTGCTCTAACATCGCTCTAAGGCGCCTTTCTCTTCATGGTCCACTTCTAGCATCACTCTAGGGCTCCTTTCCCCTCATAGCTCTTTTCTACTTTCCTAATGTCTGAGTCTAAAACTAAATTTAGAAGCAAGCAGCAATTAGTTGAGTAAAGAGGAGAGAATCTTTCCCAGCTAAACATCTGATAGAAGAAGCAAACAACCCAATTAAAATACAGGCTAAAGGTCTGACCATAGAGTTCTCAAAAGAAAAAGAAAAAGGCTCAGAAATATCTTAAATAATGTTCACCATCCTTAGAAGTTAGGGAAACAAACACAACAACAGTTCTGAGACTTCATCCCACCCCTGCCAGAATGACCAAAATGAAGAAAACAATTGATAACTGGAGTGAGAATTCTGGGGAAGCAGAATCCTTATTCACTGTTGCTTGGATTACAAATGGGATGAATCCCTATAGAAACCAGTGTGGAGAGTTCTCAGAAAGTTAAAATCAGATTTATGACCCGGATATACCACTCCCTGGCATATGCCCAAACAAATCAATATTCTACTGCAGAGATATTTGTTCAGCTGTGATTGTCACCCTACTCACAATAGTTAGGAAATGGAAACAACCTACATGTCCTGTGGTTGATTAATGGATTATGAAAGTGTGGTAATACACACACAGAGAAATTTTACTCATTTGTAAAGAAAATCAAAGAATGAAATTTGAAGATAAATAGACAGAACTGAAATCTATTATACTGAGTTAAATACCCAGACCCAGGAAGACAAATGCCACATGCTCTCTCTTATTTGTAGATTCTCTATATTTTTTTTAAAAGGGTAGATTTTTCAGAATTGTATAGATATAACTGAAAGACTAGAAGTTAGACAGGCAGCTTGGTAGACAGACAAATAGATACAGGGCTGTGGTTAGCAATAATGTCTCAAATTTCCAAGCTGGCTGGCTTGTTCCTTGCCTTCCTGACTTGAGACAATATCCTAGCAGTTTAAAACAAAGGTCTTGTAAGTTTTTTGTTTTGTTTATGTTTTCACCCCCCACCCCGGTATTAGGTCCCTGCAGGACTGATTAGGACATGATGCGCAACAGTTAAGGGTTAATTAACATCCTAACTTTCTTCAAATTGACCACCTCTAGATTAGGGAAGGATAACTCTTCAGAGACTTAAAAAAAAAAAAAAACCCAGCCCTCTCATTCCCCATGGAGGGATACCCTCTCAGCCTAGATACATGGGGGAGGGCCTACATCCTGTACCAAATGATGTGACAGACTTTGATGATACCCCATAGGAGGCCTCACACTTCCTGAGGAGTGGATGAGGAGTGGGATGGGAGGAATGGGAGGATGGGAGGGAGGGGGAACTGGGATTGGTATGTAAAATAAGATTGTTTTTAATTTAAATAAAAATTAATTTAAAAAACACCAGCCCTCAATAAGAGACTGGAAGTTTTGGCTTTCCTAGTTCTCCCTCTGCTTAATAGAGGGTCTTTCTCTCTGTGTGTCTGCTGCATGTGTATGTGTGCATTTTCTTACCCATGACACATGTCTTTCTTCTACTGTCGGTGCTGTCTACAGTCTTTGAGATTTCTCCAATGCTACAAATGGTGCGTGAGGTTTTTCTTACATTTTAATTCTTTAAGAAGCAGAGCAAATGAACCCGATCAAGACTTAGATTGTATCATGATGGGGATGTCCTTCTGTATGCTATGAGTATATGTTCCCCTTATTGGTTGATGAATAAAACATGGATTGGCCAGTAGCCAGGCATATAGGGAGGGCTACCAGATGAGGAGAATTCTGGGGAGAGGACCCAGAGAATGAGCTGCCAGAGAGACACCATGTTGCCCCTGAAGGAGTAACATGCTAGAGCTTTATGGGTAAGCCATAGCCTAGTGGCAATAACATAGTTTGATAGAAATGGGTTAATATAAGTGAGAGCTAGCCAATAAGAAGCCTAAGCCATCGGCCAAACAGTTTATAATTAATATAAGGTACTGTGTGTTTATTTGGGACTAAACAGGGGCTGTGGGACCAGGACGGACAGGAACTCCATCATCAGTATCATAATCAAATCTTTATAACTCTAGGAGGAAGACATGGGCAGATGACACTTATCCAGTCACTTCCCATCTGCCCCTCAGGCCTATACTCTATCCCCTAGTCCTCCTTTGCCGACTGTCCACTCATCTTGCTGTCATAGCATGGACACATTCACAGATTTCCCTTCCTCCTACCTAACATATGTGAGACCCTGGGGCAGAGACCTTGGAGCAGGATGGTGGAGAGAGAGAGGAAATTGAACCAGTTCCAGTCAAACCTCTGAGCATGTTGTTGTGAAGACAGCACTACAAGGCCCTAAGGTGCCCAGAGTTCTAGAGAAACTGTAAAACTCATTTTCTTAATTCAGGTTTACTCCAGGAAAAATGGACTGCATTTGTATCAATGCTTCCAGCATAAAACAGTTTTAGAACACTTGAAATACTCTGTGAGGAGCAGGCAGGAAAAGGATCTCCTCTGTCCATCCCAAGGCAGAAAGAATGGTTAGGGACCACATATAATCAGTAGAGCACAGCTTACTGCACTTACACGGAAACTCTACGCTTAATAAAGTGAAGTGTTACCTTATGAAAGCAGCTTGATTTACATGAAGATTGTTCAGCGCCTGTTTCCCAGTAGCACTGTGTATTTTCTGCCTCTTGTTCTTCTTCCTTTGAGTCAGGTGGGGCACAGAATGAAGATGTCTGGGCATGGCTGTCTAGGCACTAAGACTCAGGTTCACGCTTAACCTTGGGTTTTTATTCAGTATCTGCCTCTGGGCACACGACAGCATTCTTTTCAGTTACATTGTTAAGAATCTGAGTGTAGAGGGCTGGAGAAATGGCTCAGCAGTTAAGAGCATAGGCTGCTTTTCCATCAACCATATGGTGGCTAATATTCATTTGTCAAAATCTAGTGTCCTCTTCTCTCCTGCAGGCATACATGTATATAAGTAATAAATGAGTACATATTTTAAAAAAGAATCTGAGTGTATTAATACACATTTCAGGGGCTTGGTAAAAATTCAGTGGGTTAATATTAATATAGTAAGTGCTTGACGCTCAGATTTCATGGCAAAAATGACCTTTTAAGTTCTCCAAATGACATGTTTGTGGAGGCCCTGTAACAGTCTGTTCTGTGTCTTTATCACACATGCAGCTTTGTATTTATTTGTTTCACTTGATTATTATATTATTATTACTATTGTTTTGCACATATAGAAGAGAGTATTGAGCATCAATGAGTTTAAATCATCAGCATCAGCAAAATAAAAGGATTAAGACTAGGGTCAGTTACCAACATGGAAGGCTCTGCTGGTTTCCTCTGTGGTGTGTAGATCAATGAGAACATGGCAGCTATAGCCTCTATACCTTCTCTCCCTCACCTCTCACTTTTCTTTCCTTTTTTCTTTTCATTCTGTCTTTGTTTTAAACTCATGGTACTAATTCTGGGGTCCTCTGGATAACATAGCTCTTTCATACCCCTAAAAACCTAGAACCAGTATTCAGAAGTGATAGTGTGACTAATGTCATTTTAATTCATTCCTCCCTCATTCCCTCCGCCCCTCCCTCCCTTCCTTTCTTTTTTATTTCTTTATTGTAAGAAATGAAACTTCTTTTTACTATTGTTCTCACAGTTTTGCAGACACAAGAACATAGCACGTAAAGCACTGAGAAAATGAGCTGCAGTTCCCCTAAGGTAAGTGAATGGCAATAGGGACTTCAGGCACCATAGGAAGCTAGACCAAGACAGTGCTGGACTAATTTATACCCTTGAGGCAGTCTGCAGGATAGGGTGTATTATTTGGTTTCATTTCCACTTTTCCACTGGGAAGACAAAAAAAAAAAAAAAAAAGAAAAGAAAAAAAAAAGAACATTGTCAACTCAGGGGGATTTTTTTCAGGTCTTCTGGATTAACCACTGAAAAGAAAAATAGTTTTATTATAAGTTCTTCACTTTAACCATCTTTATAGAGGATCGATCTGTGCTATAGATTCCAAGGTTTTAAATTAGATGGTAGAGCCATTTATCTTTATAAAATAAACCAGTCAGAGCATGAAGCTCTAAATTCCTTTGGAAAAAAATGTTATTGTACGTTTGGTTAAATGTTTTTGTACCAAGAATATGAGAAAAAAGTATGCTGTAATTAGAAAATATAAAACATTTTTAAACTTAAAATGTACAATGTCTCTTGTTCTTTATTTTCTCTGTATTTGTCTGGTTTACTTTTATCTTATGATTTTCTTGAGAAGATGGTCAAAGCCATTATTATTTTCTTTCATTTAACAGTTTCCAAAACAATTCACTTTCTCAGTCTCCTTAGAAGATGAACAACGCATCTGTCTCTTCCCATCCTTTGTCTCCTGGGTTGTAGGATATTTCTTCAATAGTTACAGAAAACTTCCTAATGTTGGACCATGTACATTTGTTTCTTCTCCATCTGGGAAATGGTATCAACTATTTCCTCAAAGAGCCCTACTTTCTTCAAACAGGCATCTGTGTTTAGAGAATATAATCAGAATTCTAGAAAGCCAAGCATTTTCTTTAGTACTGATCATCACAGCTTATTTCAAAATTCTTTAAATTATTAATATTTATTAGACTTTAGCACCAATATAGAGTAATTTATATAAGTAGTTTTCTGTTTTTTTTCTTTATGTATACTTGTCAGTAAAATATACTCACCATCCTCTGTCATTATAGATGCATTTGCTAATTAATAAACAAAATACAAATTATATCACAATTCACATTATAAAAATGTATCCCCAAACATAAATAGGGCTTACATAAACCTTTTTTGTACCACTTACAAGTATTGTGTTATTGGATGTAGGATGCAAAGATTTGGTACCTAGTCCAGGGAGGGCTATTCTAGACTATGAAAATTAATATTACAGGCTTTACTTTACAAACTGATTTAATCCTTGCACCTGCTTTACATAACATCCCTTTCCCCATTTCAGATACTGAAGATGTAGTGCTGATTCACTGTTGGACGAAATTGTGAAATGATGCATATTTCCACTGCAGATTTTCTTAAACCCATACATCAACTTTATATTAAAAATAACAATATTGTATATTTGTGCTAATAAACACCACTCACATTTTTCTTCTGTATTTCAAGGCTGGGAAACCATAGATAATCAGCTTGTTAATTAACTATTTTAAGTGTGATAAACATGTGAGAAAAGCAACTTATTTAAGAAAAATGTTTGAGCTCATGGTCTCAGAGGTTTCAGATCAAGGTCATTTGCATCCATAACTTTGGTCTAGAGGAGAGGCAGGCTATGGTAGTAAGACCATGTTGCAGAAGATTCTTAATCCTGGAGGGCAGGAAGCAGAGCAGGGGGAACAGCTGACAAGACACCTCTTCAAAGACACTCCCCCAATGACCTTTTGCTCTTATCTGCCCAATAATGCAATCATATTAATAAACTGGTCATGGGATTATTCCGTTGACTAGGTCAGAGCCCTCATGACCCAGTCATGTCTGCGAAGGTCATTAGCAGACCTCCAAACCACCACACTGCCTGTGAGAGACAGTTCATAGGCAACACATTAAACCAGAGACTATTTCATGTTTTTGTGAGGCAAATGCTTTCCTATTTGGGCAGCCAAATTCAAGTTCTGTTACCTGAAAGTAGCCATTGGTATAGCAACATTGAATATTTTTCACTGCCTATGAATGAAACATTGTAGACAATGAAGTTATGAAGTTGTACTGCTACTTATGATTCAACAGTACAAAATAGTTTTCTTCTTTTTTCCTTCAACTATTTAGAAATGTAAGGAACATTCTTTAGCCCAAAGGCAACAGCAAATAGATAGTAATCTAGAATTAACCTCTAGCTACAGTTTGGGTTTTTTTTTTTTTAAACTGACTTTGATTGAATTATAAAGTATTTTCTAAAGAATGTCTTAACCACTTTCCTACTGCTGTGATAAAACACCAAGGCATGACAAAATGATTTATTTGGCTTATGATTACAGAGCATAATAGTCAAAGATGGTGGAGCAGAGGCACCAGCCTGCTGGCTGGGGCAGGAGCTGACAGCCCATATCCAACTGCAAGTAGAAAATAGAGGCACAAAATGGGAATGATTTGTCTTGGAGACACCAAAATCCACCTCTAGTGACATCCTTCCTCTAGCAGAGGAATGCCTTCTAATCCTACCCAAACAGTGTCACAAAACTGACAACCAAGTATTCAAGTGACTGAATGTAGTGTATGAGAGAAATGGTATTCAAACCACAGCAAAGGAAATATATATATATATATATGTATATATATATATACATATATATATATATTTGTTAATTCAAGGGAAACAACAGAAACTTGTCTTAGTACAGATCACTTGATGGTCAAGTGTAAATGTCTAAAAATTTTAAGAAGGTCCATGCTTTGATAGCCTTCTAACCTGAAGTGTAGCATTATTTTTTTCCTATGTAATTTCCTTGTCTTAAAGAGGTTCTCGTTCTCTACACACATCCTTAAGTGAATTGTGAGGTCAGGCTCAGGCATGGAAATCAATGGCTAGTGATGGCAGCTGTAGCTTTTATCCACATTGGAAACAGAGCTATATAGAATGTCCTCTGAAGTATATTGATGATGAACAATTTCATAGCACTTTTGGTTACTTTATTTAATTTGAGTGTGTCAGAGGCTGTGGGGCAAATCTATTTTATTATATTGCTCAGAGTGGGAGAAATTAAGAAAATTTAAAACAACATCCATCCAGTAGGCTAAGAGTTTAAAAGATGATCTGAATTGATTACCTTTGAGTTTCAAAAGTTGCCACAGTTAAAGTACATATCTCAGTGTTACCATTATATATGTCTAAAGACACCCCAATACACTACCTGCACACTTAATCACTTTAAAACATAATCTGCCTTTCACATATTTGAAAAGAAATCCAGAAACAGAGCAGAGAATTTATCATTTAAGCACAAACTAGGCAATTGGAGTCATTTCTCTGGTGATTTTTAAGGACTACTCAGACAGTTTTTGAATAATTACCAATAAAAACCCAGGAAGCCAGAACCCTCAATGCTTTCTTCCAAGAAATTTCTGTCTCCCCTTTTACCCCTTTTCTCTAGTTTAAAAAATGCTCTTCTCTTTGTTGCTTGGATCTGGATCATTTGGGTAGAATTCTGCACTGAAGCCATCTGGCCCTGGGCTTTTTTTGGTTGGAAGGCAGCATTATTTGTAATAGCAAGAACCTGGAAGCAACCTAGATGCCCCTCAACTGAAGAATGGATAAAGAAGATGTGGCATATCTACACAATGGAATACTACTCTGTAGTATAAAACAATGGAATCTTGAAATTCACAGGCAAGTGGATGGAACTTGAAGAAACCATCCTGAATGAGGTAACACAGTCACAAAAAGAAGAACATGGTATGTATTTGCTCACATATAGATTTTAGACCTAGAACAATGGTTCACCAGCCTATAATTCACACTACCAGAGGAACTAGGATACAAGGTGTTCTAAGATTCATATATGGTCCCTCACAAAAGGGGGAAGGAACAAGTCCCTAAGAGCACATTGGAAGTGGGGGGGCAGTGAATGGAGAGAGAACTAGGAGAAAGAGAAGGGGGTGAGGAGAGGAATGCACTTGTGACTAGGAAGATTGAGTCAGGGTAGGAATAGAAGACAGAAAAGAGAGAGAACATAAAAGAGGGAGCCTTTATTGGTTTGAAGAGAAAACTGAATCTAAAGAAAGGTCTAGAGACCTACAAGACTGACTGTAACTAACAATTTGAGCAACCATGGAAAGGCTACCACAAATGCCCTTCCCTGATAGTGAGATCATCAACTAAATTATCCACCGTCATGGAGCCCTCATATAGTACCTGTTGGAAACAGAAGCAAACACCCACAACTAAACACTGAGTCGAACTAGAATCCAGAGGAAGAAAGAGAGGACAAGACTAGGTTGCATAAATACACAAAGACAGCTGACCTGAACAAGGAGGAGATAATGCCCCCCCCCAGACTGATGGCTGGGAATCCAGCATAGGACTGATTCAGACCCTCTGAATATGGGTCTCAGCTAGAAGGACTGAGCAGTCTGGGGGACCTCAGACAGTAGAACCAGGATGTATTCCTGGTGCACAAAAGGACCTTGCGGACACATCCCCCATGGAGGGATACTCCCTTATCCTAGAGACAGGAGAGAAGTCCTAGTCCCTACTTCAAATGACTTGACAGACTTAACATGACCCAACCTGGATAGCATAGCCCTACATGTAGAATGAGGGTGGGCGGATGGGAAGGGAGGGTGGTCAGGGTGCATGTGAGGGGGAAAAGAGGGAGGGAGAGGAAACTGGGATTGACATGTAAAAATTTTAAATTATATTATTAATAAAAAATGCTCTTCTCTCTATGGAAATATGGGCCAAAATTTGCAACTGTGGTGGAGGCAGGAGGAAAAGTCAAGATGAACTATACATACAGCATCAGAACTACCTCTGGGGAGAAAATGTCTTAGAAGTTTTCTTCTATGAGGACACACACACACACACACACACACACACACACACACACACACATACACACACACACACACACGCACGCACCCGCATACACACACACACACACATACACGGGCAGAGAAAAGCTATCATAACTAAGATAATCTGAGTTAAAGGCATTTTTTTTCCAAAGACAACATACTTATTTCCATGTGAAATGTAAACCCCATTACTTCAAGACTTTTGGCTATTTGTTAGAGACACATGAAAATAAAAAAAAAAAAATCTGAAAAGTCAGGAAGCTGGTTTTGAACTTTTTATTTTATCAAGATAAAAAAATTAAGTAAATTAAGTAACTGACTTATTTCATTGGCATGCTTTGCTTATGTAAAGGTTATTTTAAAAATCACTACATTAAAAGACAGAAATACGTTTGATTCTCATTTTTTTTTCTACTTTTTTTCTTCTTGTTTTACCAAACACAAGACAATTCAAGTTTCACTTGGTAATCCTTGCTAAATTGCTTGCCAGTACTGTGGAAAGGGCGTGCCTGCCAGTTTGCCAGCCTATCTATCTAGATTTCTATTCGAAAAAGGCAGCAAGACCTTGGAAACATGTGGAAACACTAAGCTAGTGCTGTACATAATGGGCTTCCCAGGCTCTGAGGGGAAGGGTGGATAGAAGGCAGCTTAGCATTTGAAGTGCCAGGAACATGCTTAGCCAAATGCAAAGTGACCAATAGCTGTCTCCCTATTTCTCTACCAGTCACGCTGACATGTTTTCCCATTTCTTTTCCAACTGTTTAAAAGATTTTCTAGTTTTTTTTTTTGAAAGGTTATTTTCAAAGCAACATAAATCACAGAAGGGGCTAAAAAGTTTTATTTACTGACATGTATTGTAGCAAGTATTTATTCATTTATTAACTTACCTGAATGGGATAACACGGTAATTAGGATTATTATTTTAACATTTTAAAAGTAGTTTTTTTTCCTAAATCATGCTTTTAGTCATCTTAATCACTGCTCTTTTATATACTAGAGGATTTGGTAGATTTGCTTATTCCAGTTTTAGTTGACCAAATCATGTAAAACATCTCTGCTAGTCTACTGTTTTTCTACACCCAATTATATAGAGTCACTACCTCTCACTGAACACTATATCATTCCCTTTCAACTTTTAACTTGGGGGATATGATCACGAAAAATTTAAAAAAAATGTGTTTCATGTTCACTTATGGCTGTTAGCAGCAGTCCATAAAACATTCAGCAACCACATGTCAGCGGCAGCACTATGGTTCTTCAAGACATTTTGTAGTGTTTAGGTTCTTGGGGAAAAAATGATGAGAGGACTTATTTGATTAATGTTGCCCAAGCTTTCAGCAAAATCACATGTGTATGCTCAGTAAAGACAGGTTATGGCTTTCAGAAAACTATTCAATGTGGTGCAGGACCACACTGTTTTTGCCTATGTTACTCAGCAGTGTTGACTGATAGAACACTGAACGTTACCTGCTTCCAACACCGCCCTTGCTCTAGCACTTACTGACCCTGAGGATCACAGCTGTTGTGACTCTCATCCAGACCCTTCCATGAATTGAACACGGACGATTTCTCTGTGTAACCTCACCAGTTGGGTTTAAAGATTGAGGAAATGGTGCAATGCATTGTGACTATCATTCTCTGAATACCTGGTTCCAGATTGGAGCAGTTGTTCAAGACTTAGCCCTGTCCTGGGTGAATCAGCACTGTCACACTGTTGTTAATGGTGGCCCTGCTGTCAGTGATGTATTAGGAGGGAAGCCCTGTGAAGCAAACCACAGAGGCATTTGTCCTGTAAGCTCCGAGATTGACTCTTAACACATAGTGTATCTTAATTTAAATCCAAATGGGATCAATTGCGGATCACATTTCTTTCCCTTTCCCATTCATCCTACAGAGCTGTTCTTAGACAGAAAATGATTACGTCTAGACCTGCACCCTGCTATGCTGGTGGTATTTGAAGTTGAAAAGTTACTCAATGATTATGAATGGAAGGGCTTTTGAGGATTTACGCAACTCAAGGATAAAAGTGGTTTATGAAAGTTCCGGTCATGGGCTCCTTCCTTCTCCACCTCAGAAGGTAATCATTCATTTTTGTCCTAATAATGTATAATAGCAGAAATTTTAACTTCTACTTGAGGCATTAATGTGGTCTTAATGGGGTACAAACTTTGGGGGATATTTTAACTGCTAGTAGTCATATAATAAATATATTTAAAATTACTGAAAATACCAAAGAAACAATTTTTATTATGAAAAGGCTGAAAATATGAAGGCTGAGAACAGTGGTGAGTAATGCACCTTCTTAGGCAGCTAGTAAAACTAACTTGGCTATTTAGGTTGTGTTGCTTAATTTCTCTAACTAAAGACTTGTTTTAATTAATTAAACATTAAATTTTGTTTTTTTCTTCCAATAATTGATTAATTATTTATTGACCTTAATTAAATATGGTCCTGGAGATTCACAGGTAAGTAAGAAGTATCCTTTTTCTTAGTGCCAATATCTTTGGTGTTAGAGGCAAATATTGAAAATGAGTAAGAAGCTAATCAAGCATGTTGATGAAGTGAAAATTTTTGCGTGTGAAATTTCCTGGAATTGCTTCTTTTGCCAATGATCATTATTTTTCTTATGACTTTATACAATGTGGGTCAAATTTCTTAGAATAAATGTGTCTAGTTATTCATCTTAGCAGTCTTAGAAAGTACTATTTTGTGTAAGTGGCAATGAAACTTTTGGCCTAGGAGCCAATCTTTCCAAGCCAAGTTACTCGCACATACAACAGAATAAAATGCTTTCCTATTTCATACAATCATTGGAGAGGTTGGAGAGGCTGGCATATAAAGCAACACAAGTGTTATGTTGAATCCAACAAGATGTTGAATAAAACTGTACAAATCTTAGAATACAGGAAATTAGTTTTTATATGAGTATGAGTGTGAGGACTCCAAAGGACTCCAAGTCTATTGTTCAAACATCTCCCTATATTTTCTCAGATTTTTTAAAAAATTTTATGTGCACTGGTGTTTTGTCATGTGTGTCAGGTCCCCTGGAACTGGAGTTACAGACAGTTGTGAGCTGCTGTGCAGGTGCTGGGAATAAAACCTGTGTGCTCTGGAAGAGCAGTCAGTGTTCTTAACTACTGAGCCATCTTTTCAGCCCTGTTCAAATGTCTCTTGTTAGCAATCATTCAGTCTTGGTTATGTAGAAGAGTAATTTATGTTTTGATACATAACCTTTTTGCCAATGTTTATTAGTAAAAATACTTAATAATATTAATGAAAGCATCACTGAGCTGAAAATTAAAATTTTAATTTAGAACTTGAAATTTATAATAATGCCGTCCTGTCCGAGTTCTAGATTAGTCTTCTGGGAAAAGTACAAATAAGAATCACTGTAACATTTACTTTTTCACTAATTGGAAAGAATAACTGACCCCAACTTGAAATACCACAAAGGCAAAAAGTGTTTGTTGTGTCTGACATAGCTACAGATCAGAGGCTAAACTGAGGGAGCTATAATTGTAGCAAATTGAACTTTCTGGAATGTAGAGCTCCTTCAGATAATAGAAGCTTTCCTGGCATTTCTTTCATGTGAGTTATTTATGTAGGAATAGCAGCCATGATTGTCTTCCTTCTCACGGGTCCTAGGAGCCAGTAGTCTTCTTAAGAAATATGTACACATGTCTGCACGTGGGCAGATCGGCTACCAGGAGTGACAGCATTGAGCTGAAACCTTGGGAGAAGCTTTAGAAAATGAATTGAAATGAACATGCCATCATGGCACAAACACATGCCATGGTCAGACTCAAGTGGATGTTTTCAAGGCTACAGAAATTATGTAATCTATTTGAGAACAGATTTGTGTAACAATGTAAGGTTAAAAAGACAATAATAATTTCCAGCTAAAACTGTACTCCTTATAAAATGATTGCATGAAGTATATTTAGAAGCACCAGCACCATATTTACATGCTGTGAAAACTGATTTAAGTTATTATGAGTCAAGAGGTATTATTAGGAAATATTTAATGTCTGAAAAGCATTCTGTTATACATAGTAGGTCTTTGAATAATTTATTAGATTCATTCAACCAGTTATTAACAGTAAAGTGCGGTTAAAGAGTTTGAGAGGGAGCTATATTAAGTGGCCAACAGAGAAAATGATAGTGTGTGTTAGCTGGGGGCTGTGCATAGCATGTTCTGATTTTCCTGTCTCCTCTCAGATTTCTTCGACAGTCTAATTTCAGTTTCACATGTTCCCACACTGTCGTTTGGAACTTATCGAGCATGACAGACTCTGTTGAAAAGGATAACCCTAAAGAACACCCAGGCATTTCTTTGGCTCCATTGGCTTATCAACCGAAATCTAAATTGTTTTCTTTTTATAAGCATGTTATGTAACAAACAGTTTAGTGGTCATGTATTTTCTGTGACACATTTTTCAGTTGATGATCCAGGATGGTTTAAGGAACATTCAGAATTCTTTGTTTAGTTTTCATATTTTATCAGCATGGTATGATGGCGGAGGACAGGAACGACAGTTCCAAATGCTAAGAAGATTGTGCATATCAGTGGTCTTCAAACTGTGGGTGGTGACCCCTGTGTAGTCAAGCCAGCCTTTTACAGGGGTCACATATCAGATATCCTGCATATTGGATATTTACATAATAGTAGCAAAAATCAGTTAGTAAGTAGCAATGAAATAATTTTATGGCTGAGCATAGCCAGGACAAGAGGAACTAACTGCATTAAAGGATACAAATGGAGAAAGTATGTTTTCCTTCTTCAGGTCTCCTGAAGGACAGATGTGGAATACCAAGAAGGTTAGGACATTAACTCTAATAAGCAAAGGAAGAAGCTTTCTGGCAGTGGTGGACAAAATACTACTGGGCAGAGAAACTTTAAAGCATTTAATCTAAATACCTGTATATTCTTTGACTGTAGACAAGGGAAAAGGAAGCATATGGTGACAACAGCATTCTTTAAATTATTTTAGAATTTAAAAGTTGGTGTTGTAAATCGACATGACTTTAAACACAGGTAACACCCTGGTACTTGTAACAGCTGCCTGTGAGAAAAGCACAGACATGAAAGAAGTTAGGAGAATGTGGGTAAAAAGGCACACAGGGACTGGGTGGTTGGATCCCAGCCAATGTCCCTGACATTTTCACCAGACGCTAGACTCGTAGACAAACGACAGCTTGCTTATTGACCTTCTCCCCACCCCCAACATTTCATTATTTGTTTAGCATTTTTAAAATCTAAAAGATAGTAGGTTTTACTGTTTTCTTTGGAAAGTTGGAATGTGAGAAGGATGCATGGTAAAAGAAGATAAATTACACTGACTGATCTTTTTCTTGATAGATTAACTCAGTGTGGGTAACTAACCACTGAGTCATATGTTTTCTTTCAAGACGTTCTGATATCTAAGACCCAAGGAGCCCAATATCATACAGCTGTCCATTTCCAAAGGTGAGGACATTATTGAGTGGAGAAGCTCTAGCCCATTCTGACTGTCACAATAGAGTTGTTTCTTGGCTTTATTTCAATCATCTTAAATGAGTTTGTTCTTTCCCAAAGTAGAGAGTCGTTTGAAAATGCAGCATTTAATGCACACAACTCTATAGCAGGATTATCATTTTCTCATCCATTGGCTTTATGTTTTTAATTGATTCTAATGAAATGGCTATTTAATTCATGTTTCTCACAGCTCTGTTGAGCTAACTTCATTTATGCTTTCATTGTCATTTTATTCATGAAAAATCTTGTTTCTCTGTGGTCATCTTTCGCCTTTTAATCCCACCAACTCATTTTCAGTGATACAGTGACAATGATGCATACAAGTTGGAAAAGATGGAAAGATGCACCTCTTCTCTGCTCGAAACTCCCAGTGCCTTTCTATCAGAGGTGGCACAAGTCTCTGTTGTTATCACTGTGAGTTTGGCATTGACATCTGGAATTGGTTTATGTTTCTTTAATTGATTACTATATGACAACTTGTGAGTCTGGTTATACATTATAACTATTAGATTAAAAGCTTTTAATTGTGTTACTTAAACACATACTCCCTTCAAATGGCTTATTTGTTTTAGGGAAAAGTAAGAGGCAATCTCTTGAAGTGTTAGGGACTTGTTATTTTGTTATGTTTTCCTTTAAAGAGTTTGAAGAAATATTTCATCTACATTTATTCTTATATTTGTCTTACTGTTAAATAGCACCATGTTATCTAGATATTAACATTTTTGTATTTTGCTCATTTCAATTAAAGATTATTTTGGTCAATATTTGTTTGGACTTATTTGTCATCACTTTATGCCAACATTTGTGTCATGTTGCACATCTGCCTTTGATAATGTATTAATATTGAAGGAAATCCAACCTAAGGATCTTCTTGAATAGATTTAATTAATTTTTGTGCTTTATAGTTGTTAACGTATTTATGATTTTTCACCTTATTCTGTGCTTCCTAGATTTTTATTGTTTTTCTGGTTTTGCCTTTTTCTTTCTCTATGTTGGTACTGCTCATTTCATGAATGCAATTTGTAGATTCAACAGACTGCACTCTAGCCTTTCAAATACAATGAACTATGGGTAAGAGTGCCTGTGCCCATGGTATTTATATATTCTTGTGTGAAAGAAACTAGGCATAGACAAAGCTATGGGGGCAGAACTTTTTATCATATGGTTATTTCTGTAATAACCTTAGACTGTCCCTTGACCACTTTTGTTTTCTTCTTGATGTACCTTAAGAGCAAATGTGATTTTGTGTCCTATTTTCTTTGTTCTGGAGGTTGGAATTTGTAGCTTGAATTCCTGCTACATCTCTATGATATTGGGCAAGTTTAAAAACCAAATTCTATTTCCCTTTTCAAAGATGAAAGAATCTCTTTCTGGTTTCTAGATTACTATGGCTTCTATAATGTGCACTTTAGCCTTGTATATGCAATATCTGAAATGTTGGTGTGTATCTGGTTTGTTTATGGAAAGCTTAGTCTCTCTAGGTACATAGTAATCCATTTAACATGGTTTATTTAATTTTATATTGGAATATTTACTATCTCTCTATGTATCTATTCATCTTCTATCTTGATAATCATTTGACTTTTATTCATTTACATACAAAATATATTTCTCTTTTATTTCATTTGGTAGTACAATTTTTAAATATCTTACTGTCTCAGCTGAAGATATTTTAATTTTTATTATTTAAAGTTAAACATTTTCTATAATTTTTACATGTTTCTTGGAGGAAAACATAATTTTGTGTTTAAATTTTATTTAAGGTTTATTGCTTACTTATAAGGAACATAAGTGAATATTAATGTAAGTGGTGTTTAGGATGGAAAGCAAAGCTACACAGACACAGACAGACAGACAGCACACACACACACACACACACACACACACATATTAGAGTAAAATACGTCTGACTAATTTAAATAAAGCTATTGATTCTTTTCAAAACATATAATCTATTTCCTTATTTATATGTGTTTACAAGTCTGCATGTGTGTAGGTGGAATGGCACGTATATGGAGGTAAAAGGGAAACTTGTAGGAGTCTATTTTCTTCTTCCACGGCATGAGTGCTGAGATTGAACTAAGGTCCTTAGGTCTGATGGCTGATTTCTTTACTCACCAAGCCATGAGCTATCTCCCAAGTTCAGGTTGTCAATGCTTTGTTGAAAGTAACATGTTCACACAGAAGAATTCATGGTACAAATGTCAATTGAACTTTTCTCTAGTAACAAAACAATGGCAATGGCTTATTACTACTGACAAACCTGAGAGGTTCAGTTATCATATTAAATATTTGGAGCACTGTACACTAGCAACCTAGATGGATTGATTTCTGGTAGAATTTCTATAAACGCTGGGCTTTCTTGGTTTATGTACAAAAATCATTGTGAATAAGGCAACATGTTCACTCTAGAAGACGTAAGAGGCTGGTCATGAGTATTATGAATAATTTTCAACTGTCAGCTTTCCACTGTCCTTCAAAACATGTTTCTCCAAAGATTTCTCACTAACTCTCTGGATGTTTGAATAATATATTTGATCCAATTCTACTCTCCCACAGGAGAACTCATCAGTAAATATTTATTGAGTGTTGGCTATATTCTGTATAGAATATAGATGCAGAGAAAGGAGTTTAGCCAGACATCATTCCTATTTTTGTCAGAGTTCTTGATTATATAAGTTCTTAAAATGACATCATTTCTTTTTGGATAATGAGGATAGTAATAATGATAACAGTGCCTGTTAATTCTCTACAAATTCCATGGCACCTAATGCAGGTTATAAAAAGGAGGATGCAGAAAAAGGTCAATAGACTCAGTATTCTATCATGCTGAATTTGAGACATTATGCTCCCCCCTATCCATTCTTTATTAATTTGTCACAAGATGTCACCATGATGCCTAGCTGCCCTTCTAGCTCTATTTCCTAATTCACTGGGACTACAGTTGTGTGCCACTGTGCCCACTTTGGGGGTTTATACGTCAATAAAAACATAGATTACCATTTATTCTGAATGATGCTGGGGATACATTGAGCCAAGTTATGTGATCAATGAACAAAGAATTGGAGAAACATAGAGTTGCTCATAATAATTCAATAAGCTTGAGATCTTCAATTCCTATCTACATTTTTTTTCATTCAACATAATGATATTCAGATTGAAATATCTGTACTTGTTCTCTTCTTTAAATGCAAAGGTAATATTAATTATTTACTTGTGCACTATGAGATGGTCACAGCCTAAGAGTGGGGATCAAAACCTTACCCTGTTTATTATTCACCAAATACCAATGTCAATGGTAGGCTCAAGTTTTGTTTACCTAAAAGGATCCTAAAGCTATCATCATGTCCCAGAGAAGGCCTTTCACATTTGTTTTTGGTCAAATACAAATGTGAATGGTCTTTAATTTATTTGTTTACCAAGGAATAAATTATAGCTTTTCACACTAAGAATAAACTCTTTCCATCTGTCTCTTTTCAAAATTGTGCTATGCCATGCAAGGGGGCCTTCTGAGCCACAGATAGAGTCACATTTCTTTCTACTAAGCAAAAAAGAAAGAAAAGAGTCAAAAGCCAGCCATCAAAAAGTTAAGTATTTGTTACAGGTTCCACAAATTAGAAATATGGACGTGAAATCGGTTTTTCTTTTTCTTGAAAATGCAATCCACCTATAAAAGAATCAGACAGCAATATAGAGATGATTTCAGTGTATGATGATAATTTCATAGCTCTCTATATCAATTTTGGGGAAGAGGTTTAAAAAAGTTGGAATTTTGGCTTGTTATCAAATTTAAATCATTACCAGACAAGATCACGCTAAAGTCGAAAAACTGTGGTTTGGATCTAGCTCTGTGTACTCCAAATTACCCAGGATGAGGTGGGTTTAAATTCATTGAGTTTGTATAAGAATTTACTCTTTTCTTGGATTATTCCAGTTGTTCACAATGAATGTGTTCCAGAAGTGCCTACAGTCCAGAAAGTGTGTTTCATAGGTGCTCATGGGCCATTGTTGGTGGAAGACTCGCAGGGATTTCCATGCAGTTCTAGGTGTAGGTTTGGCTCCTTTCTCAGACTGCTGAAGAGAGACTCAGAGATGAAAGAAAGGAATACTTTACTTCTCAGCATCAAAACATTATTCATATTCCCTTTCCTCCCTTTATCCCCTGATGTATCTGAGCCTGCAGACTATTTTCTATTCAGTATTGGAGTCTAAACATCTCTGGCCACGTGTTGTTTTATGTCCTCTTTTCTCTGCTATCTCAGCACAGGTATTTCTTCTTAGACAGTGAAGAAGATGAGAAAATATGGTCCTATGGCTGAGAAGATGGTCAGTGTGAGACAGCCTTTGGAGTGATTTATAGTCTAAACACAGCAAGATGAATTCTGCTCCCTGTTCTTAAAAAAAATATCATTTACTTTGTTGTTTTTATAGTGTTGCTTTCTTTTCTTTTTCTTTTTAACTTGTTTCCACTTCTGTCACCTGGCATTGATGCACAGTGTAAACTCTAAGTAGTTCTCAACCTGTGGGTCTTCATCCTTTAAAGGTCACATATCAGATATACAGCATATCAGATATTTACATTACCATTCATAAAAGTAGCAAATTCACAGTTATGAAGTAGCTGTGGAGATAGTTTTATGGTTGAAGATCACCACAAAATGAGTAAATGTATCAAAGGGTCACAGCATTAGGAAGGTTGAGAATCGCTGAGTTAGTGGAACACAAAACACCACTTTCCTTCTGGATGGATGTGAGCACATAGATGATCAATGCACTAACCAATTGGCTGTAAGAATCAGACTGATGCAGTCTTTGTCCTTTTATTTTCATTGCTCAGATTTGCTACCATCTTTGATATAACTATGAGATCGCCCCAAAATGAAAGGATGACAGCCAATGGACAAGAGTTCATATGAAGAATTTCCCCTTGGAGTTCTTTGATGTAGGTGCTATTTGAACTCATTCTCCGAGGACATTGTAGGGCATAGCTACCATGTGGATGACCTTTCCAGCAGAGCTCTCATACATGAGAAGTAAGGTCTGGCTAATATGAATTGCATTTTACTACAAACTGTCTTACACATACTCAAAACATTTTCCATCAAGATATGAATGAATACAAACATATAAGATACCAAAGCAAGTGCTAAGTTATAATATTAAACTGAATTGTTATTATATTACTGAAAGGAGTCAAAGCTTTTCCCCCTTAGGAAATACATATAAAGTGAAAAATTCACTAACACATGACACAAAAATAGAAACTAAAATATGTTGGTGATGGAAAGCAGATGAAGAGAAAGAATAAAGGGGTAGAAGCGGACTATAATAAGACACAAAGTGGGTGAGACATTGGAAATGGCAGTTCAGATGCCAGAGAGGCTGCTGGCTAATGTTAATGAGAGTCTGTGTGGCTGGTAGTTTGTACTGCGAAATCACAACATGAGTTTTACTTATGTTTCACGAGTTCCTTACACCTTTTTGCTGAGTAAGTGAAAATCACTGGCATATGTATACATGGAGTTGCAGCTTATCTTTTATTACTTTATAATTTCCTCACCTAGTCCTCTATTACTTTTATAGGACAAAGTAACTGAGTAATGTGAAATAAATCTGATTTCTTTAGCAAAACTTCAGACCCACTGTGGATCAGGAAGACTTAATTTGCTTTGAGTTTTCACAGAGTTAATTTCATGTGATTATGTGATTGCCTGATGATTTCTGGTAGTAATCCAGAACCACATTTGACTTTTCTTTTTACTCTAGGGTAAGTCCTCTAGATGCTTACATTAATTTGTGTGGCTTAAGCCTATCATTTATTTGCATTTGAATATATATAGTTGTAATTTCATGTCCTGTGCAACCACTGTTTAAAAAAGAGAGTCAGTTGCATGTTAAGACAAATAGTCTCCTTATATTATGAAGCTTATACATTATGATGTGCTAAAGTATGTGTGTTTAATTTTTCCAAGACTCAGTGACAGAGGTGATCTTATTAAAACATAAAAACACCTCACCTGGGATTTGCTGAAAAGAGAATTCAATCTAGCTTTCATGATTTCTAATTCTGAAGCCTGGGTGTGAATGAAGATTAGAGCTACTTTGCCCATATTAGGACTTTCTTTTATTAAATCAGCATAAAAAATGTCTTTCTCAATGCACTTCTAAGATTTATTCTAGAAGTTGGCATATAGTTTCAGTGATCCAGTGAATAGCTACCATTTATAAAACATAAATAGATTTATTCTTCATTTAGTGATGTCAAAACATTGAATTTGTCTATTTATTACTTATCAAAATTCCTGTCTTCCTCACAATGAATCCTTGCTTTTGGCATGATCTTTTTTTTCTTTTGACATGATTTACTTCTCAATAGGAGAAGGATTATTTTTTTTTTTGTCCATCTTGTCGTTTAGTTTGTATCCTAATAGATTTTGCACATCACATAAGCATTTATTTTCTTTAAGCTCATTGAGATGTTTCTTTGTATCTTCTCTGAGTTCTCTGGTGGAATTTATGATTGCTCTTTTAAATTCTGTGTCACGGGGTTCATCTAGGAGATGCTCACTGGTGAACACTTTTATATTTCGTGGGCAACACATTGCCCTGATCTTTTGCATCATTTGTGTTTTGGCGATGAAAGCTTGGCATGTGGACTTCTTTTGTTAGTTCTGTGTCTGATGTGTGTGACTTGGGGCAGAACACAGGATATGTGAATCTGTATGGGCATAACGGTGGCTTAGGTTGGATGAAGTCAGGTGGATGAAGCTGGCATGTAGGTGCACATTGTGGTCTAAGTCTGGAGTTTGGGGTAGATACATGGTTTGGTGGTTTGGGAGGATATATAAAGAGGAATATGAACTTCACTCAGCTGGTTAGGTGACAGACTAAGTGTCTGAGTGTAGAACAAAGGAAGTCTATAGATTGGGGGCTGATGGAGAATGTACTGGACAGAGCCTAGAGGGAGGGGGACATGTAGGCAGGGGTAGCCAAACTAGGACAGTGCACTGAATGAGGGACCCTGGCTAGGTATGGGGGTTTGAGGAAGGTGCATGGTGACAGGGGTTGGGATGACTCATGTTTCAGACACTAGCAAATGATTACAAGATCTGGCTATCTAGAGAGGGTAGACTATGAGAAAAAAGGCCTACTCTATTAGCTTTTAATCAAACTTTTATGAATAGATTTATCACTAAGAATGCTTAGTTCCAAATTAGAAGTCTTGACTTAGTAGGTGTGTAACCAAACCCTGGTGTTCCATGTACTGCCCAGTTGAAAGCTACATGAGGAATGTTGTTGCCCAATAGTTTCAGCATGTTGAACTGCAGCATCCAGAGCAATTTAAAATGCTTTTCCATCTGGAGCCCTCAGATTTCATCAGTCTACAATGATTCAGATATGTTCAGACATGATGCCATATATTGGCATGCAGAACTAGGGTGATTTCACTCAGAAACATTCCAGTTGAAGCAGCACTTCTCAGTTGGCGTTCTGTAAATGGGGTTGCTGATAGCATGTACCATCACTCTCAGACAGAAACTGATAGAGGAACTCACAGTTTATGAACTGTAGTTTTAAGTGTATTTGGCCTGACTGAGAGATTTCAGGTTTTGTTTGGCACTGGTGATAGGCAAATTTTACACCTGGGTCTTTACATAGTGATGGAAAAATTATCAAAATCTAACTGAAGGCTTCTATTTCTGTCTCCTTCTCCATCCTTCCCACTTTCTTTCTTTCTTTTTTCCTTTCTTTCTTCCTTCCTTCCTTCCTTCCTTCCTTCCTTCCTTCCTTCCTTTCTTGCTTTCTTGCTTTCTCGCTTTCTTGCTTTCCTTTCCTTCCTTCTTTTTCTCTTTCCTTTTTCTTCCTTCCCATGCTCCCTTTCTCATCTTCTTCCCCTATTTCTTCTTTTCTGCCCTTCCTAATATGCACATATTTTTTATGTTTAGTTTTGAAGTATTTATTTATATCATGGTACTACATCTGGCTCTGTAAATTTTACCAGGAGGACTTATGAGACATTCCTATGACTAATAATAACTGAACTGTGTACAGACATTTCTGAAACCCCACACTATATATTTCAGTTAATCTAAACTAAATGTTCCCCCTAACTTGTTGTAAAAGTATCCTTGGGATTCTGGAGAGATAGCTCAGGGGGAATGGGTACTTGCTACATTAGCTTGAGAACTTGGGCTTGGATCCCCTGAACTCACATAAAATCCAGCAGTGGATTTTAAAACCTATCACCCCAACATTGTGGGAGACATGGTCAGGGGAGCCTCTGGAGCTCAGCTTAGTGCTTATCTCAAAGGAATTGGGAGAAGGTAGACCAGGATAGCAATAGCTTCTTTCCTGTGTCCTTATACTTGCACACAGCATGCATATAAACCACACATGTGTATTCCCCTCCTACCTTTGGTTGCTTGATGTGGACAAGTGTTATTGAGGATTACAAGTCAGGGGAGAGTTGTGACAATTAGTGAGACTGCAAATAAGACTACATGGAATTCCTCAAAAGAATTACACATAGAATGGCTATATAATTTCCCAGAGCCACCCCACCCTGTATCTTCTCTCTCTCTCTCTCTCTCTCTCTCTCTCTCTCTCTCTCTCTCTCTCTCTCTCTCTCTCTCTCTGTGTGTGTGTGTGTATGTGTTTGAAAAGTGAAATTAGTATGTTAAGGACACTCACGGTATTTCTGACAGCAACCTTGAACCTGAAGATGGCCACATAACATGAAGTAAGTTGAGTGGGGTCCCGAAAGGGAAAGGTGAGATCCATCAGGGACTTTTATTCAGGGAATATGGATCTCACAGAGCTTGAAGAGAATGCTGGCTTCACCAGGCTAGAGATGGAAGAAAAAAAAAGTAAAGATGAGAGGCACTGATCAGTTGGTCACTTTATAGTCAGATAAATACAAGAAGTTTTGGGGTGTGCCCAATAGGGTGGCTGTCTATCACACAATTTACTGTCCATTTCAAATAGAAGAATTTTAATTGTTTTCAGCACAAAGGAAGGATAAATATTTGATAAATACTTGACCTACTTATATGTAACTTTTTTAACAATTATGATATGAATACACATATACATATATATAACATCACATGCAATTTTATATATATAACTTTTAAGATTTTAAGTACCACTTAAATTTTTAATTTAAAACTTAAAAAATATGAGACAGATTTCTCAATAAAATTCAAATTATTACCTTACTTCAAATTATTTTTTCTTTTCTTTCAAAAAATGATTTCTTTCTCTTTTATGTGCATTGGTGTTTTGCCTATGTGTATACGTGTGTGAAGGTGCCAGATCCCTAGGAAATGGAGTGACAGACAGTTATGAACTCCATGTGGCCACTGGGAATTGAACACGGGTCCTTAGGAAGAGCATTTGGAGCTCCTATCAGCTGAGCCATCAAAACTGCATAACCTTTGGGGTCCTAATAGGGTTTGGTGCAAGGGAAAGATGCCAAAGTTTCCACCGCTTTGTGACAAAGCTGTATCACTCTGTGGTGTTATTTTAAAAATGAAAGCATTCACTTTGAGATTAAAATACCTCAGTGTCATTATTTAATAAAAGTATAAATTCAGATGCATTATTGAGGCTAAATTTCACCTGTAATTTTCAGATATTTAATTTATGGTTTGATTTATGTATTCAGTCTGTCTTGCCTCCTTAGACGATCTGAATGCATTCCACACTGCATTATGTACTTGGATTGTTGTTGGTTCCTAATACATTCAGAAGTCAATGACACATTATGAATAAACAGGTCCCCCAGTGTTAGCGACTTCATTGTGTGCAGTTTATCAAGTATGCCTGGAGGTCAATTGTTTTTCTTTATTTCTTCCCTTAACTTTACTGACTTTAAATTAGCTTGCAATGGGGAAGCAAAAATGTTGGTGAGTGCCTGCTTGTTGTACATATTTTGATCGGTAAACATGCAGTATTTAAAGGGTCACTTTATCACACTAGCAAGTATGAAGTTGAATGTACTGCATGTTGCAGGTGCATACCTGCCCCAATGCAGTCACATGTTCCTTTATCTTCAATAATGCTGTATTTTGACAGCCAAATTACAAAAGAACAACACTATATTCTTCATAGATTGCTTTCTGTTCATTATCTATTCAAGTGAGCACTCACCTTCTGTACTGTGAAAAACAGGAATAAAATATATTTCCTTGATCAACTTCTTCACCCCAGTATTTACTGAAAGTCTTACTTGACAAGTGTACTATTAGGTTGAAAATTCCCCCTTAGAAGGCTGGTACTATGACCCCAAATTTCACACATTTTTTTAATGCTGAGAAGAAAACATGGTTTTTCTGGGGTTAGTTTATAATAGTTGGTGGTGATATATGATAAGGGCTGGGTGTTTATATTAGCCATGTCAGGATTCCCTCAGGTCTATAATTAACACACTCACCAAACATCATAGTATTCCCTGACGAATGGACTCAGCCTTTTAACTGACTGACCCAGGGATTTGCTGCTTTTAATCCCCACCTGACTCCTGCATTCACTTTTCCCAAACATTTTATTTGGCATTTATCACATGCAACACCCTCCCATTCTTTTCATCCTTCTTGTTTTATTGATGAATAATAAGAATGTTAACACTGCTTATCTTGACTTGGGCAAATGAAGAGTGACTTGCCTAAGAGCCTCTTGTCTGAATCAACTAGATGGTCTCTGTGTGTTTGCTTCCAGTTTTAAGCTATGATTGCTTACACCCAACAGTAGCAATAAAATACACATTAGTGGGAAAGGCCCTAATCTCACAGTCAACGAAAGTAATCTTATTCTGTGATGTGACTGTAAATGAAATCCTACTTTACAGTGGCTAGTCTGATGCCTGTGAAGAACCTCAAGGGTTTGGGACACAGAAGGAGCAGACATGTTAGCTCTGCAGAAATCTTATCTACCTCTCCATTTTCCATTTCAATCATTGCTGAGGTGAATACTTTTATGATGTTTTTATAGTTTTGAGTTTTGAATTTTATTTTCTATTCCAAAACCAAGACTCTATTAATCTACTTAGTCATCCTGGACAGCTTTTTTTTATTATCAGAGATTTTACTGGGAGATGGGGCGATACAGATGATCAGGTAACATGCTTGCATACACGAGGACCTGAGATTGGTTCCCTGCACCCACATTAAGTAGGGCACAGTGACACACAACTGTCACCTTAGTGCTGGAAAAGTAGAAACAGAAGAGACCCTGGACCTTGCTGCCACAGCTGAGATGAATGTAAACTTGGCACTGTCTGTATTGTTAAATTGGTGTCATATGTAGAGGTTTGTGGAGAAAGTCCATCTTCACCTGTGTTATTACTTCTGGAAACCCTGGACCTGGCCTGTGTCATCTTTAGCTATCTCTAACAGTGTGAGCTGTCTTTGCAATATAAATCAAGGTTTCTGCTATTTCTTTTTGGTTGAGGACACAAGTTCATCTTGTGTTTTAAACAATGGAGCTATTGTTTTATAAAGTATTTGTAACTATTTTTAAAACCCTCTAGTTATCTTAAATTCTATTTCAACTGATCTTTGTGAAAGTTTAAGAACTGCATTTTTGTTTGCACAATGCACATTGACATATTATCACTAAAGCATGAACCCCTCAAATTGTTTTTGGAAAGGGACAACTTTTTTACATGATCCATTACTTCTTTTGTTTGAAGTTTTGAACTTGAGCAGAACATTAGAATATTATGTAGTGAAAATATCTGCAATACCATATTATGTGTGAACCATAACAGTTCAACTTAACAAGAGCTAGAATCAAGGAGACAAGTCTCTGGGCACACTGGTGAGGGATTGTCTAAATTAGGTTAACTGTAGTGGGAAGATACATCCTGAACACCAGCATCACAATTTCTAGATTAGTATCCTGGACTGGATACAAAGGAGAAAGAAGGCTGAGCAAATGAGCATTCCCCATCCATTTCCTGACTATGGGCACAATTTAACTAAGTGTGTCTCACTATTTTAACTTCCTGGTAGACTAGGCTCACTGACTGTGAACCAAAATGATCCTTTTCTTCTATTAATTGCTTAAGTCAGTAATTTTGTTACAGCAAATACTATGTACTATAGGTGTACTATTTATATATGCTTTCCAATAGTTTTTCTTATATAGTAACATATTTAAAACATTATGATTCATATAGACAATTAGGTGGTAATCCACATCTGGCTTAACTGTCATATTTTAAAGGAATAGATCTACGTAATCATGTGTAAACCTATTCAGCTCCATTCATGAGGAGGGTAACTGAGAGCAGCTTGAGGAGATATGATCACTCCAGTAAAAGGAACGCCTTGATTAGCACTCACCACTTGTGGAGAAGCAAAGACTAGAGCTGAGGTTGAGTTCTTGCTTTAAGAAATTGAACTTGAACCGGGTGTTCGTGGCACATGCCTTTAATCCAAGCACTTGGGAGGTAGAGGCAGGAGGATCTCTGTGAATTCGAGACCAGCCTAGTCTATAAGAGCTAGTTCCAGGATAGCTTCCGAAGCCACAGATAAACCCTGTCTTGAGAAAAACAAAACAAAACAAAAAAAAATCAAAACAACAACAACAAAAACAAAAACAAAAAAGAAAAAAGAAAAAAAAAAGAAATTGAACTTGAAATGGGGGAGTAATCCATCCCTATGCAAGGTAGCATTCTTGGTGGAGGAACAAAAAAAATCTGTATCTATTTTATTACTCCTTGTTGAAAATTATTATTTGTACTAATAGGTCTGTAAAAAAAATTGTTCAAAATGTCTTATGGAGACCAAGTACAGCTGTTTAGCACACTTTCTGTATTGATAATAAATATGCTTGATAGCCACTGATAGAAAACAGAGGCAGGCCCTGAGCTTAAGCAGCCCACCTTTGTATGCCAAAGCTCTAAATCTCCCTGAAGAATCCTGTTATGTAACGTCATGGGTAATCAACTGGGGACAACACTGAAAACCCACCAGGGCAAGTGGCTTACTTTTATCAATGTTCCCATCTTGGCCTGTGCTACTCTTGTGCAATCATCAAAAATACAGAGAGTTAGTTTGGCATTCTTTAAAATAGGTTTGTAATTTAAGAACAAATACATAATCTGGAAAAAAGCACAGTCTGTTGACTACCTTTGAAATACATTGTGTATACATACACATACACAATAATAATAAGTAAATAATGAGAAAAAGGAAGACTGATTGTTCTTGGTTCCATAAATATATACATGTTGATTAACTGCTTCAACAAATGAAACTGTTCAGCAGAGGGAAAATATATGAACTTACCATGTGAAAATGTTATTAAGGTATAACTATGAAAATGAAATGATGGGTGTGTGTGTGTGTGTGTGTGTGTGTGTGTGTGTGTGTGTGTGTGTGGTTTGTGTGCATACATGCCATGCATGTAGAAGTCAGAAGATAGCTCCAGGTGTTGGTAATCAACTTCTACCTTGTTTCATCCTGGTTTCTTGTTTCCTCTTCATATACGAGGCCAGCTGGCCTGTGAACTTCTAGTATTTCTCATGTTTTTGCTTCCCATCTTGCCACAGGAATGCTAGAATTATAGACTTGCACTATTGCATCTAGCTTTATGTGGGCTTGAGGGATCCTGCCCAAGTCCCCATTCTTGCAGGGCAAGTGCTTAATCTACTGAGCCATTTCCTCAGCTCCACCACGTGGATTTAAAATGTCCTATTAAGTCTTGTGTCAGAGTGACTTAGACAACTGTGAATTTTACAGTTTCTCTAGCACTTGCTTCTTGTGTTGCTGATCCTACAAGAAGCCCAATAGGAGAAATCTTTAGAACTTGACAGTTAATGTTGTCTTTTCTAGTTCCTGGGATGGGGGAGAAGAAAGAGATGGTATTTGGGTGGAAAGCATCTCAGACTGGCCACACCATCCAGGGATGCTGAGGCAAAGATGCCCATTAAAGAATCCAGGGATTTTGGGGGCCTGTAGGTGTTTTGATGACCAGAAGGAGCCTGAGAAAGAAAGTGTCACTTGTGAGAATATAGTGGTGGTTACACAGATAGACACAGCAGTGAAAGTTGCTATGCAGTTATGTCACACACCACAGGTTATCTGAGTCATGCATTATCATAGTTGCCATACTTGCCTGCATGTGCATATCTGGTTTCCACATGGAATTCAAGGACTGGAAAATGGTCCAGGTCTGTGGTATGTCTCAGTATTCTGCAACACATTAAACTCATTCTAAACTTGCATATAGAAAATGGCACAACTTAGAAGCATCCAAAGGGAGAGGTAATCAGCAGAGTCTCCTGAGAATTTGGTATGGAATGATCATCTTCTACAGTGTGAGGTTGTGTCACTCTGATTGGTTTACTAAAAAGCTGAACAGCCAATAGCTAAGCAGGATTCCTAGACAGAGGGAATGCTGGGAAGAAGAAAGGCAGTCACCAGCCAGATGCAGAATAACCAGGAGGGGCACAATAAAGGTGAGGTAATGAGTGGTAGGCGAATATAGATTTTAAAGTACAGGTTAATAGTTACAAAAAAGCCTGAGCTAGGACTGAGCTTTTGTAATTAGTAATAAGACTCCATGTTATTGTTTTGTGAGCTGGCTTGCCCCAAAAAGAAAAGGCTGACTACAAAGATCACCAGATTAGTGGACACACACTGAAGGAAATGATTCCCCTGTCCCTGAATCTGTCAATAGAAAATGGTTCAGCAGTGAAATGTGAATCCTTGGTTCTCTACTCCATGCATGACTGGCTGCTAATGGTGCACACCTATCTTAGTCATCAGCACTTATTGAGAGTTTGTCATTATATTGGTGGTGGTATATTGACTAATGAATTTACTCTGGTGCTCTTCTGTCTCTCTTCTAGCTCTTACATCCTTCAACATTCACTGAGAAGAGTTTTATAGCTACACGAGGTTTTGAAAATATGTGAAGGTTGAGTGCTCAGTTATTTTCTGGAGTTTAACAAATAAGCATTGAACTTCCATTTAAATTAACTAATGGTCTTACTATGTAGGGAAATAGTTGGAGGAACAACCATCTATTTGTAGATTTTTTTTTTAATTTGTAATTTTATATTCTCTTCTCTTTTCATGATTTGAATTTTCCCTTGTGGTGGTGGGTGTGATTAATAGATCGGCTATCGGACATAGGAAATGGACTGAATCCAGAGGTCTCTTAAGCAGGACTAAGGTGGTGGGTGTGATTAATAGATCGGCTATCGGACATAGGAAATGGACTGAATCCAGAGGTCTCTTAAGCAGGACTAAGGACTTGACTCCAAGAACGTAGTCAGATACAGAAATGGGAGTACACTCATTCTAGGTATGGATGGTGGCAAGCCTCAAGGGAATGGAGACAGAGAGGAATGTCTGAGGAACACATCACAGAACTAGGGAGTCCTGGGTCCTCACCAGGAATGATGGCTGCTTACCAAAGGGATGCAGGTGGGATGGGAAGGAGGGCTCAGGTGTGCAACATCAACATGTCTAAGAGTACCCTAGAGAGAGCAGAATGGAAGGAGAGAACAGAAAGGAAGAGTAGATGAATGGTACAGGGATCCTACCTAGGTCCCGGGCAGCGGCAGTGGCTATGGGGTTCCTGGTTCTGCATTCATCAGTGAGTCAGTCACAAAGGAATGAAAAAAGGTTGTGAGGAGTGACCAAGGTAGGTGACACTGAAGAACTGCAAAGACCCTAGTGCCATTCTGCACCTAGAATGGTGGCTGATTACCAAGGGAATGATAAAGTATATCTATCTCATTAACCCTCTGGCTTCCAGTGAAAATATCTTTCTCAGCTTTGGATCTTAGACCTCACAGAATTAGGCAAATTTAAGAATATTTTTTGCATTGTCCCATCTCATGTTTATACCTCTTATTTGATATAATTAATTTTGATGCATTATCACAAGTATATACCATCTATGATATATTAAGATGTAATTTTTAGGAAGCATTTCAAGCTGACCTTAAAGTTTTATTTTGAAGTGTACGTGCATGCATGTGTGTATGTGTGTGTGTGTGTGTGTGCGTGCGTGCGTGTGTGCGTGCATGTGTGTGTGTGTGTGTGTGTGTGTGTGTCTGTGTGTGTTGCCTTCAGAGGCAGAAGAAGACATCTGATTTCTGCTGGATCTGGAGTCGCAGGTGCTTGTGAGCCATCAAACTTGGCTCCTGCGAACTAACCTTGGGTCTTCTGGAAGAGCAGCAAGTGGCCTTTACTACTGAACCATCTTTTCAGCCCTCAAGCTCATTTTAAAAAAAAAGAAAGAGAGAAGTTAGTGATATTGCATAAATACATCAAAAACCTGGAAAAGCATACATACATTTAAGCTCCAGATAAAGTAAAACAGAATATGATTTGTTTGTTTTTATTTTGCTTTGGTCCCCAGTACTCTCCTTTCTGACTGCTAATTAATTTTTTTTGTGAATAACAGAAAAGACAAGAAAGAGAAAGGAAAGGGAGGAAGAAATTTAACAAAAACCTCAGAATTTGGATCATTTTAAATGACTAGAGACATAGTAAGCAAACAGTTGGTCCTAACAAAAACAAAACAAAAAGATCCCCTAAAACAAAACTCATTTATTGAGGTTGAGACAGTGGCCTTGTCTCTTCTGTCAAAGGAACATTTCCCGGTTCATTTTGCTTTGCTGTCTTGAGGTCTTTGGTTTTCCATTTAGTTTTGAAAAGGCAGGACAAGTTCAGCCTTTCACACAGTTTTTGGGGATGTTCTCTTTCATTGTGCAGGGAGCTATATTTGAGGTAACCTATTCCATTGTTGAAAGACTTGAATCACCTATAGATACAATTGTGTTATGTAGGCCAATGGCCTAAAACCGACTGGGGGAAGAGTCCTAAAATTGTAGACCAACTGAAGGTTTTCAGTTCCAATGACTAGATCTCCCCAGGCTAAAGCATGGTAAATAAGAATCTGGGAAACGATAGGCTGGTGGCTGTTTATTCGGGGGAGAAATCACTTACACCAGAAACAGTTGATTGCAGCAGGTTCCCGACCCAAGGATGCTTCTGGATGCTCTGTCTTTGACCAGGAAGTAAGAGAGAGAGCTGGGTCCAGGACCACAAACCTAGTCCCCCCCAGGTCAGACATGCACCTCTCCCCGGGCTCCAATGACCGTAGTCAGTGCAACAGGTGCAGGCAGGGTGGATATCTCACTACACAGGCAGAATAAACATTTTTAATGAAAACGTTTCTAGTTTTTGATGGTCACTAAAGCTACATGAGTGGGGATAGTCACAAAAAGAGTCAGCCAGTACTCTTGGCTCACTCATATAACTTCCTTAAAGTCCCGTAGTTCAGTACCCTGTTAATACAAATATTTTCCCTTCATTTTTTTCTCTAATTTTTTTTACACTTCTAAGATGGAGTTTGGGGAGTCACTGATACATCTTGAAATAATAACTTCCTCATATTGACTGCCAACTCCTCAGTTGTTTTGGGTTGATGTCTCCTCTGCTTCTTAATTTTCATCAACATAATTACATTTGAATCCATGTATAAGACATGTGTTAACATCTTAGCATGTCTATAAACTATGGATTTGATATGCTGTTGGTATCAAATTGTGGCAATGAGTAGAATGGTATTTCTATGTTGTTCTATATTAATGTAGGAACATCTTAGAAGGAGTATAGAATGCTGATATAGCTTTATAATCAGGTGAACGTTCCTCTCAGCCACCTGTTTCACATTTGTCTCAAGCCATGCAAAGAAACTATTTTGAAATGCTGGGCACGAAATGGCCATTGCTCTCTTGAACTCTCAGCAGCTGTGATTATCCACAGCAGATCTGCCCAATTTGGCCCATTACCATCTTGCCATGGAGGGTAGAAGCACTCCCACAACCTAAGGATAGTCAAGTAGTTAATAATTGTTGGGATACAGGGGGATGATTTTTTTTTTTCAGTAATGTAATTACCCCTAAGTTCTTTACCTTGTTGTCATTTACCACCAATTAAACAAAATGGTTCACCAAGCTAGACATTGGTAGAATAATTTCTTTGGTCTATAGTTGGTACCTGATCTGAAGTGTCTAGATAATGTTCTTGTCTCCCAAGGAAAATTTAATGTAATACTTGGCACCAAATACAGGCATGATAAAGCCAAAGGTGAGTCTTGAGAGGGACTTATTGTCTTTGCCGGGCTCAAGATATATGCAACTGAAGCTATGCTATCTGAGGATAGAGAATCCTTGAGGGCAATTTTGATACTGGCATCATTCCACATGGGGTATGAACAGGCATGCCTTCTTGTACTTCACTGTAATGGATGAGAAGACATCTAATGAAACTGAAATGTCTTTTAGTACAGTGTCCATGGGAGAAAATCTCAGGGTGGTCTTTTTCTTTTTAATGTAATCTAGCTTGGCTTGATTTTCTAATAAATGGTGTCTGTCTCATAAGTATTGGGAGTACCCTCTAAATGTATGATGACCTATAAAATGTATTATAATCCCTGAAAGTAGCATGTATGGGATAGCTTCACAAGCAGGTTTTGGCATTCTTTATATCACTCTGAAGGAAAAGGTGTTCAGCTGAGGGTGAGATGTTTATCCAAGATGAACTTGCTCAGGTGAGAGGAGAGTTACAAAGAGAAATTGTGGGTTCTGCCTCTACACTAGTTTCTAATCTGGCAGAAACATGAAAATAAGGCACCATAAAGATGGAGTTACTACCTTGTCATTTCTTATAGCCGAGGAGGGAGGAAGAGAAAAAGAATAAAAATACAGTTGATGTTAAATAGCCTCTCCTTGAGCCTTAAAACAAGGAACCATTAAGAAAAATCAGTGAATGAAACAAGATATAGTGAAGTAGAAGTGATAAAAGATACCTTCCAGATATATCAACGCAGAAGGATAAATCCAAGACATAGCATGTAAACGGGGTTCTTAATTATAGCCAAGTATAACAGACTATGGTTACTGTGGATTTATCTGCCTTTGTAAAGCTTGAATTGTGAAAGCTTTTGAAATATGACATGTAAGAGATACTCAAAACCTGGCTTGTGAGGCATGAGAACAGATAGGATCTGTTTGAGTGCCATGGAAGCAGAAAAGCTGAGTAATATCTATCAATTCCTCCTTGAAACAAAGATAGCAAAATCTAAGGCAGTATTAGGAAATGCAGTCCTTAATGGATTAGAGCATATGAGCCATTGGAAACATTAGGTTATCAACAATTGAAGTTGTTTAAATACCAGGGACTGCAGGAACATAGATGAAGAAGGTCTTCTATATGCATGGTTCACCTGGCCGGACAAAACTCTTCACAAGAGAGTTAAGAACAAATTTATTTAAGCAGGCATTTTGAAATTTATGTGGGACTTCAATGGCTTTGCAGAACCCCATTAGAGGACATGATCTTTATGAGTTAGGAAATACTCTGACAAATATTAATGTTAATAATATAAATTACTTTCATTAAGTGCTAAAGAAACCAAGAGGAGGAGAAAATCAAATCATCAATAAAAATCCTGCTCAGAAAGCTACACTATTAAAGTGTCAAGTGATCCATGGACACATGTGTAGTAGTGAAACAACTGTTATGGATGCAAGCAATTATGTTCTGATCAGTTATGAGGCCTGATCCACCAAAGGAAAATATGTCTGCTACTATAAAACTAGTCAAAATCTGTGAAGGCGTAAGCCCTAGCAGAGAAGCTATTGTTGATCTTCGTTCAATGGATATAACGTACCTGACAAATTACCATCTAAATATCTGATTTGGACCCATGGAGTATTGCTGCTGTTAGCTTTAGTCAGGGAAGCTTCCATTTGCAGTGTGTGACACCCATTGCATTCTTAACTCTGGTCAAAGTGCCAAAAATAAATGACTGTTGAATATTCAGTTCTAAATGGGACATCTATATCATACTGTATAAGACTCAGGGAATGCTTCAGAGGAGGGAGGAGGAAGAATGCAGGAGCTAAAGGAATGGATGGAGCGTTAATGCAATGTTATCTTCTGGGCATGAGATTTCTTTGCCTTATTAAACTCTTATTAACGTCCAGTGCTCAAAGAGATAAAAAGCTTAAAGCAAAACTTGGTGCTAAATGGAATAAAGAAGTGGTAGCTTCAGGGAAAGATTCCACCCATGTAAGCTTCCAAATTATGAAAAGTAATTAGAAGAACTCTTAATTGTTGATGGAAAGCGTCAATAATACAAAGCTGATGCAGATGTAAGTGAACTACGGGGCCAAAATCCAGTTCCATCAAACAGCAGAACTTGGCCATTTGGGCCATGTGTCTCTGGTATTAGAGTCAAGAACACAGGAAAGGGTTGTGGGATTTCTTTCTGTGGCTAAGGAAAGCTGCTAAAGTGGCCTCTGGTATGTGTTAGGGGTGTCTATGCATGGAGGCCCAGAGAGGACATAGATCGGAGTTGTGAAAGTAGTCTGAATTTTGTTGGAGACTCCAAGATGTTGGAGATGCTAGAATTGTGGTATACCTGTCAAGCAGAACTTGTGTGGAGCCAGCCCAAGAGAGAGAAGAGTGTTGAAGTCAACAAAGATAACAGAAATTGGAGATATGAAGAGTGCTTTGACATCAGGTATGAAGATGCAGAGTTTGGAGTTTGCCCTGCTAGTTTTATGTGTTACTTTGGACTAGTATTACTTTACTGTACGCCCTTTCCATCCTTTCAGAGTGGTAATGTACATTCTGTACCATTTAGTGTTGGAACTATGTGACCTGCTTTTTGATTTTGATTTTTATAGGGCTTGGGAGTTGCAGTTAATAGATTGCCACTAGTCTAAGAAGAGATGCCTGAGGTTTGGGCTTTTCAAGTGATAGACTATGGGAACTTTTGAAGATGGACAGAATGCATTCTTTTTTTCACTTTATGATATAAATAACAGCTTGAGGAGGCCAGAGAGTGAAATGTGGTGGCTTGGGTAAGAATGACCACCCCATTGGCTCATATATTTGAATGCTTTTCACCAGGGAGTGGTGCTGTTTGAAAGAATTACAAGGCTTAGGAAATGTGGTCTTGTTAGAGGAAGTGCATCATTGGGAGTGGGTGGGCTTTGATGTCTCAAAAGCCTTTGTCAGACTCAGACTCTGCTGCCTGAGGATTAAAATGTATCTCTCATCTACTCTCCAGCTGCAGCTGTACCATGATGTTACCTGCCATGATGATAATGGACCAAGCCACTGAAACCCTAAGCAGGCCCCCAATTAAAGTTTTTATTTTGTAAGAGCTGCCATGGTCGTGGGCATCTATACAGAAATAGAAAAATGACTGTGACAATAACTATCTTTGGTTATTTATTGTTATTCATTCTATGCCATTCTTTAAAAGTATTAGGTAGTTTAGGTCCAAAACTGATGAACTTAGCTCCAGTATACTTTTTTTGTTTTTGATATGTTGATACTGTGCTGACTTATCCATTGAAGACCACACTGTGATTGCATTAACCACAGAACTGAAAAAACAGTAGTGACTTGTTCGATTTTAGAAAACATCTTCAATTAATGTTGAACTTTATTGCTCTTCATGTTACTGATGTGGCTGCAAAATCAGGGATTTGACTGTTTCCCAGAGGGCTGGTTTTATTTAACTGCCTGTAGCTCTTACACTCGTGGATCATTCTTGTATACTGATTGTTTTATTTAGTTTAGAGGGCAATTTTTTTTAAAGTTCTGATCACTCCATTTCAGAGTGTCTTTTTAATGAGGTAAGAGGCATTTTTTGATCTCAGCACTGCGGACAGTTGGGTTTCTGAGAAGCATGTTTTTGTTAACCTTATGGCAACAAAGTCCTGGAACTGATTAAACCCCCACTCTGAAATGGTTATGTAAAGTCTTGAGAGCCAAGTTTGTTAGCTATTCCCCAGTAGGCATTATTTACACTAATCCGATTTCTGGATTCTTTTTTCATTATCTTTATCAAATTTTTCTTTTGTTCATATGTATATCAAAATCTAGGGGGACTCTATACTATTTTGAGTTACAGAGAACTATCTTGCTTCTAAGACAGTCCTTCTAAGTAGGAAGGAGGCAAGGAGAGGGTAGATGGGAAAAGAAAAGGAAACTAAGAAAACGTAAAAGGCTGCATACCCCGGACAATTATTTCACCATGTGCTCCACTGAAATCATCTTTCATAATTGTTTCCTTGTGTACAGTAACGGCGACCGAATGCCACTGTCATGGGCTATGTGACACATGGTCAGAAATGCTGATAGTTGGCTATAAAGTGAAATGCAGGTGCAGCTCATGAAAAAAATAAAAATGCTTTATAATTTTTTGGGGGGTGTGATTTCCATCTTGGGCCTTTTTTCTTTTTAAAAAATTCTTTAAAAGGAGATGAATTTTCTTTTATGAAAAAATCTGAAAGAGGGAATGATGAAAACTTAAATACCAGTCAAGAAAAAAATGCAATATATATGTATTTCTCACACAGTACTTTGGAAGAGAGAGTGGCAGTGATAGAAACCTTAGATTAGTTACAACATTGCACAATGCCCTATATGTATGCAATTATGTATTATGAAACTACTGTAATCCAGAAAGGCTGGCAAGTTCTATTTTCAACTATCAAGATGTTTGGCTCTTAAGATGTCTCTAGATATTTTTGTTACCTTTACTGTCACCTGTGACTGTCTAGTTGATCAAATTGCTTAATTCATCTTTTATTAGGAAGATGGCATAGGCAGCCTCTGGAGTGGGACAAGGATAGCAACAAATACTTTTCCATACCCCACCCCCATGACATTTAGAAAGTTCATGCATACACACAGAGAGAAGACTTTGAAATTAGCAAAGAATCTCACCCTGACCTCCTTCACCTAAACCAAAGGGGACTGGCCTTTCCACTCTAAAAATAAACTGCGTAAATAGATAGATGATTAATGCTGGAGGAGAGGGCTTGATACTAAAGGCAGGGGGGTCAAAACAAGCCATTGCCTCTGGTGGCATGATTAGCAGTGAGGGGCCTCTGACAACCTGGCTAGTCAGACTCAGGGAGCTGGAGATAAGGTTGAGTGCTAACAACTTAGCAACAGTGTGGCAGGCATTGTCAATAAATGCTGCAGTGTGAACCCGGGCCAAGCCATAGGATGTGATAATAGCGCCCAATTGAAGCCGCACTTCAATATCTAATCTGGGGATTAGAGAAGATCTGGGGTTCACACCACTGAAACCATGTCAGGGTGGAATTTATAGCTCTCCTCCATTAATAGTAATAAAAGGCACAGATTAGGGGAGGCAAGCACGATACTGTCAACTGCCATATTTCTGTGATCAAGTCTGGAAACTTGTTCCCTTTACCACGGGTGGACACGGGTACCACCTCCTCAATGCTCTGCAGAAGAGAGGAAGGCATCTGGTTCTCACTATCACCATGTTTCATATAAATGTTTCCAAAGATCTAGCTCCTTGATAACGGCTTTTGGTAAATTCATTTAAGAAACAGTTGGCTCCACACCCACACTATCCCAAACAACAATGACTTTACATAGGCGAAGGTTGATTTCCAGCCTAGCCTGGCTTTCCAGAGTTAGCATAATGTTGAGACAACTTGCATTTAGATCGACAACAAGCAAACGGGAAATCTTAGGGAAGTGTGTTACCTACCGTTCTGCAAACTGCTGGCCAAGAAGCCAGGCAGCAGAAGGAGAGGTTCATGGAAAGGGGTACCAGGAGAGAGTGGCCTGTGAGAGGGATTACAAATGAGAAACAGAAGCACAAGAGGAACATGCTTTTTGAGAAAGTAATCTTTTAAATTCTGCGTTTAAAGTCATGCCGAGAAACTGTCCAACCTACAGCCAAATAATAAGATTACGTCTGATTCGTGATCCTTGCACTGTCAGGCTTGGTTACTGTGATGCCCATGATGCATATGGTGAGGTACTTTCTGATTTGTAGCAGCAGCTGGGATCTTTCCTATTAGACATAAACTGTTTATAGATTGTTTCTTTTGCATGGACATTTCAGAAAGAACATTTTCTTTTTCTTTTTTACTTTACACAGGCACATACACGTATATGTAGTCCAACTCAGAGACATAACTATTTGAAATGATATGAGAATCATTGTACCCAATAATTCTCTCCCATGAGAGACACAGAAATCTTCACATTTTATGCTGATTTTATACCAAAAAACGGAGAAACCTTGTTTATTTGCCCCCCAAAAATGCATTACTATAATTTCTTAATGATGCTAATAACGAATATCGGTGTCAATAGCTCTAACATCAGAAGACAATGGAGTCTTAGGGGGAAGACTGCTGTCTTCCTAGTGCATGTGTCTATCTATCATCTTCCACTCAGGTCTCATTTTATCTCAGGAAATGTTTAGTTTTGGAGTAGCAGTTAGAAGAAGACATTGGACAAAGGCCTATGACACCGACCTTAATGCCTGAGATGAAGATTTTGCTAATTCGCTGTGAAAATATTCTACTCTTCCATTTCCTGAGCAGTCCCACAGAACTAGTCCACAAATGGCCCTGCCTGTTAAGTGGTCACACTGTGCAGTGAGGTGACACTTCACATCTCTAATCATTATTAGATAGACAAGTCCACACAGGAACAACTGGCTCATTTTCTATGCCTTGGCATTAGGGGTGCAAATGCAGCTGATGTCTTACTTTGAACACACCTGGGTAAGACACTGTCCATGCTTCTGAGTAGATAGAGGTTTTATGGTATTTGTTGTGGCTCCTATTTTGGTCCCTTTTTTTTTTTCTTTAAAAAAGAAAATGATACTCATAGGTGCTGAAGAGAGGACTCAGTTGGTGAAGTGGTTGCCCTGTCTACATGGAGACCCGAATTCAGATTCAAAGTACACAAGTAAGAGTAGGGCGCAGCAGCAGGCACTGTCACCCCAGTGCTGAGAGGGCACTAAAGATGGGTAAACCATAGCAGTCGCGTGGGTAGCAAGTCCAGTAGAACTGTGTGAGCTCCAGGTTCAATGAGAGACCCTCTCTCAAAAAGCAAGGTGGAGACTGACAAACACTCATTGTCAAGCTCTGTCCTCTACACAGCTGTCTTCCACACATGCCTGGCACCCACAATTACATTCCACAAAGCTAGGCATGTTGACTCAGCACTCTGAAGGATGAGGCAGGAGGATGGTCCCAAGTATGAGGCTGCCTTCACTGCATAGCAAGTTCCTGGCCAGCCTGCACTGTAGGTTGAGAACTTGTTTCAAAACAGTAAGAACAACAAAACAAAAGGCAAAGAAAGAAAGCCTACATACACAAAAAAAGTTAGTTAACAAAAACCACATTTTTCTTCAAATAATAAATTATTAGTTACATTTACTATTACTTTTGCCATTAAATAGGATACGTTTTGATAAAGGACACTGAGAGAAATCAAAGACTCTAAAGATCCAAAACGTCTCCAGATTACTGTATTTGGCAACTACTCCTCTCAGTGTAAATTCCAATTGTCATCTGGAATGTTCTGGCAGGACTTTGTAATGAATTAGCTTCAAACGTTTCTTCACTCCTTGGTGACAAAGACTTGTAGCTTTCTTGCTTTGTAAATCTGAAGTGTTTCTTTTTTTGTCAATCGTACACAGAAAGCCTTAAAAAGACACGTTTATTTCATTTCTGAGAAATGAGATCCAGATTTAAAGTTCTTGTCTCGCTCACTACTGTTGGCCCTCTTCAGAATGGCTCTGTAGTAGTGTTGGGCCCCGGGAATTATTGTAACATGTGTTGGCAATCTTGCAAACTATATTTAGAGTCCCTTAGATTCAATATCAGGACATCTATTAGGAGTAAAGCTTGCCTGGAGCTCTTTCTGTGGGTTGATGGTAGGTCCCTGGCGGCACTCCTTGGGTGAATTTCCCTGTTTTTTCTTGTAATATTTAGTGCAAAGCTAACGCACTCCCTGGGACCCTGCGCAGAGGACAAGTGCTTCCCTCAAGGCCTGGGAGGCTGGACTTTGAGTTCAACTGGGCTCTGGAGCGAGGGCCCACATTTCTCTTCACTTTCTTTTAGACAAATTGAATGTTTTGTGAGGCAATAGGGAAAATACAAAATGGAAGAGTAGAAGTTTTGCTATTTGTGATATTTTTGTATACACTGCATTAAATGTATAAATTGCTTTACATGAGCTTTGAATTTCTCTCAAAACCAGTTCATAAAGGTGTGTGTGTGTGTGTGTGTGTGTGTGCGTGTATCTATATACATACATACATACATACATACATACATACATACATATCAAATGCAAGGAACCAGTCACAATTTAAACATTACAAAATATTCTTTATTGCTTAATATTGTCTCTCTTCCCCCTGGCCTCAGTAGTGGTGTGTGTGTGTGTGTGTGTGTGTGTGTGTGTGTGTGTGTGTGATTACATGAGCATGGCATCTTAACCAAGCTCTCTACATCTTCATTCTGAGAAGGTCTTTCATTGGCCTCATAGTTTGTTGGTTTTTAAGAAATGGCTGACCAACGTGTTTCAGGACCCCCCACCCCAGTGCTAGGGCACAGTTGTGCTGTTCTTGGTTTTTAAGTAGGTTGTGGAGATTGAAACCCAATTCTTAACACTTATGCAGGGGGTAGTACATTACTGACTGAGCCATCTTTCTGGTCCCTTGTTGCTTTAATACAGGCAGTTGATCATTTAGCTTGAGGACCAGTGATGTGACATTAAGTTTTAACAAGTGGTTTTTAAAACAAAACAAAAAACAGTTACATAATTGGTAGTATTTGCAAGTTTACTGACTGTCAATGATCTTATTATGATCAGTTTCAACATGACAGCTAGATGTTATTGGTTTTTAATATTCTTATTAATAATAGACTCTAGCTATCATTGGTTGTCTCTAAGACAATATCATAAAAGTATTGTTGAAGGGTTTTTGATATTTTTTGTTTTGTTGTTAATTTTTTTTCTGAGACAGAGTCTTACTGTGTAACTCTGGATGTCTTAGAACTCATTATGTAGACCAGGGTGACCTTGAATTCATAGAGATATGCTTGCCTCTGTCTCCCAAATGCTGGCATTAAAGATGTGCATTACCAAACCTGGTATGTTTGTCATTATTTTTATTGTGTTTTGAAGTGCAAACCTTGTATATAGTATTAAGTCAAATTTTTTGCTACTTGAAAAAAATTGATGTTAGACTTTAGTATGATAGTGATGGCAGCAGGAGCAGAACATCAGACAACACTCACTCTGAGTTTGTTATAGGATTCAGAATGTAGAGGTGGGAAGAACGTCTGCCTTAAAAACTTCATCTTAAAGAAACTGAGTTATAGCCTGGTGTTGTGGCAACACCTTTAGTACCAGAACTTGGGAGGCAGAGGCAGGCTGATCACTGAGTCTAGCCTGCAGCCTGGTCTACATAGTTGCAGGACATCAAAGCTACACAGAGAAACCCTGTCTCAAAAAACATATGTGAAAACCAAAACCCTAAATAAACCAATCAACCAACCCAAACAAACAAAAAAAAACAAACAAACAATAAGGTGCCGAACAAAGTGATATTATTTTTAAAATTGCAATGGCAACAATAAAACTCATACCAAATTATCAAGACTTTTGCCCAGTGTCCTTTCTGTTGATGTCTTTTGAGTCCTTAATTGGATCAAATAGATTATTTGACAGAGGAAGTTTGCTACTTGGTGGCTGCTAGAATCAATTTTGAAAACCCTGGAGAACTAAGAAGGCATGAATAAAGAAGTGATTTTTCATTTATTTATGGAATCTAGATAATGACTATGGAATTTGAAGACAAAACAAAAAATATATAGCCTATTTGAAGAACATATACTCCTGTGTGGCTGGAGGGATGGCTCAGTAGTTAAGAGCTCTTACTGCTCTTTCAGAGGCTCATAACCATCTGTCATTCCTACTCGGGGAGACTGGATTCCTCTTCTATCCTCTGAAGGTGTGTGTGTGCACACCCATACACACACACACACACACACAGAGGTACATATACTCATAAATAAAGAACACAATAAATCTTTAAAGAGGAGTATGTGTTCTTAGAAATCCAGTGGTCCTTTCTAAGTCAGGACTTCAGACATGATTAGGAATAATAGAGTGGTTTATGTGTCAGAGACCACTTTAGCCCTTAAGCACTCAGCTTAAGAAAATGAGAGATATGAATTTTGATTTACATATTATATCTTTTATCACTGCTAGCTAAAATGCCATTTTACTTTTGCAGGTACAGTTGCTGTTTCTGTTAGGCATTGCCCTCCTATGTAACTTCCACTCAAAATTAATGCATTACGGAGTCCCTAGTCATTCCATCGTATCATTTCCCTGTTTTAATGAGACAGGAGATAAATTTCCCACCAACAAATAAACCCAAAACCTCCTCCTCTCAAGCCCTGAAAACAGGAACCAAATGTTTTCCTTACTCACATTTTCAATGCCACCAAAGTACTTGGCCTAGGCATTGATAGCAGTGACATCACATGCCTTGTCTAACACACTTAAGCGTGTTTTTAGGGTGGGCACGCTGAGATTACAGGGTCACACCAGGAGGGATAAATGCAAAAAACTTTCCCAGGAAAAGTTATTAGCATCCTCTGAACTTGGATTTGTCCTTTTAGATTACACTTTAGGCATCTTGCTAAATTACCTGATGGGTTTATTTTTTAAACTAACTTGACCTCATATGAAATGTTTTTCATGGTTTGATTGAAGCCCACTTTTCTACCTGACTTCTTACTAGGTCACTTGGTGAGACTGGTTTTGGGCACCTGGACCTTTCATAGGAACCCAAAGGTATGTGTAAATCCATGTGATTGTTCTGTTCATTTAAATTCTCCCTTTTCAACCCCAGTGACATCTTACTGAATTTTCTTTCAAATTTATCCTTAGAATTTTTAGTCTCAGTTTCTCCTTAAAGGATTCCCATCCCTCCCAAATACCTTCCGTTTTATTTGTGGTTGTCTCTACATGTGTAGTTTCCCCAGACATGGAGGACTTTGACTCCATTAGGATGGGAACAATGCACTGACATCCTATAACTGTCTGTTTTGACACATATAACACCATAGCCATTATATAATGGCGATTCTGTTTTAGTGGTGTTTGATGATAATTCTACTTTCCAGAGAAGGAGACCTTGGAAAGGGTTTTGACTACATCTCAGAAGTGATTCTGGAGCAAAGGGTTGCATTTAGAAAGGTCTTTGATGGTTGGGTGTGGTGTGGTGGCTCACACTTTTAATCCTAGCTCTCTGAAAGCTTATGCCATATTGTAGTGCTGTAATTCAGAGACAGAAGTGCTGTTTGTTGTTGGTTGGTTGGCGGTGAGGGGATGGGGGCGTCTATCTGAGACTGCAGGAGCTTCCTGAGAGGACTAGGGAGCTGCAGGAATAAAAAGGAATTTCTTCAGCTCGATCCTGCTGGAATGTCTTGTCTTTTGATACCGTTTTTAATAAACATGGGCTGACCTTTGAGGATTTGGTAACTTCCACACTCATTCCACCTGCTAACAACTTTATGAAGAAACATATTTTTTTGTTTGCTTGCTTTTTTTTGTTTTGTTTTTGAGACATATCTGCATCCTAGCTGTCCTTGAACTCACGCTGTACACTAGGCTGGTCTTGAACTTAGAGACCTGCCTGCCTCTGCCTTCTGACTGCTGGTTAAGAGACTTTTATAATAGATGAGGAAATATAAATTAAATATGTATCTAATTATGCTATTGAACATCTGATATTCTGACCTCATTACTGCATCATTGAGTACCACATTAACTTTTTTTTCGACAAGATCAGCAAATATGATTTTAGAGGAGGCGATTTCTTTCTTTTTACAAAATGAAATATGCTAAAGAAAACTTTGTGAACTAAAATTGTGCTGAAAAGTAGGGAATGGAATTGAGACACAAAGACATCCAAGATATACTTCAGACTTGAATAAAATAGAAAATTCTAAGTGTTAATAAAAATGTGCTTACACACACACGCACACACACACACACACACACACACACACACACACACACACACACACACACATACATTCTGTGTACTCTGGGAGTGCTAAGGAAATGTAGGCAGACACTTCAGGAAGCTCTAAGATAGCAAGGAGCCTTACAGACTTGCAGCCCCTGGTTCCTGTGTCCTGTTAGCACCTTTACTGACACAGGTGGTTTGTTTACTGTTTGCCTGGGTGCCACCACCATTTCCTTCCCATTAATGCTCCCAAGCTTCCTTAAAGTGTTGGCTCCTTCTCTCCAATGGGCCTAATGATAGAGTAACTTTACAATGACACCCCCACCCCCTGACCTCCCACCCTCGCTTAAATGGATAGCTCTTGACATACTAATTTTTCCCAGGCTGGAACTGCAGTCTGTTAAAAGTAAATGCATTCCTTCCAGGCTCCAGCACAGGATTCAAGCTCAGATGACCCCTTGACATTCTGCAGGCATTGATGAGGTTTTGTCTCCTCTCAGGAAATAATCTAAACATTGATCCCAATGAACTGAGCGGAGTCCTAGATAAGCAGAGGTAAATGCATTTATGGACATTTTCGGGTCATTGGAACTGCATTTCTGAATGTTAAATAATTATACTTCAGGAAAGTAGGGAGTAGGGAAGAGTAATGCGTCCTCTAACACAGTGAAATTTATATATTCTATCCTTTCAAAAGAAGGACTCCTTGGACATTCTATTATACTAGTAAATGCAAATATTGCATGCTTCTTGCTGGGAGGTAATGAAGCTCATACTGTTGAGGGTGTTTGGGGGGATGGTGGATGGGGAAAAGACATTACATTATACCAAATAAAACTTTCCTTCACTTCTTAGATATTTTGGGAAGTTGTAGAGAAATAAATGTTCATTTAAAATGAATCAGGGAACACAGTATACTCTAGACTCGCTTGAAAATTCAGTCACTTTTACAGTAAAGGATTGTAATGACTTCTATACTCATACAAGGACTCAATATTTTAGAACTCACACACCAGCACACAGGGCTTAATATTTTATATGTCTGGCAAGGTATAGTTCTTAATCTCAGCTTATTTGCTGATTTCTAATGGAATGGCAGGAGCACAATTTGAAGTATTTATGATATTATTTTCATATCTACATCTGTATGAATATATTGAAGGGAGCTTAACTGGAAGTTATTAGCATATCCTAAAATGTAACTTTCTCTAGAATATAGTCCTAATAGCTCTCACATGGTGCATGCTTGGTAATTTTTTTTTATTATTTTTTATTTTACATATCGATCCCAGTTCCCCCTCCCTCCCTCCCAGCCTCCCACCCTCCCACCACCCTCCCATCATCCCTCCCTCTTTCCCTCCCCCTCTCTTTCTCCCTCCCTCCCTTCCTCCCTTCCTTCCTTCCTTCCTTCCTTCCTTCCTCCCTCCATCTTTCCCTTTCTCCCACCCTTCCATGCCCCCTCCCACCCTCCCCTCCCACCCCTCCCCCACTCCAAATGTAGAGTGATGCCTTCCAGGAGGGGCCATCTAAATCTTTCATTTGGAGTAGGGACTAGGACTTCTCTCCTGTCTCTAGGTTAAGGGAGTATTCCTCCATGGAGGATGTGCTCCCAAAGTCCTTTTGTGCACCAGGAATAAACCCTGGTTCCACTGTCTGAGGTCCCTTAGATGTGCAGGCCTTCTAACTGAGGCCCATGTTCAGGAGGTCTGAGTCAGTCCTATGCTGGATTCCCAGCTATCAGTCTGGGGGGGGTCCATTAGCTCTCCTTGTTCAGGTCAGCTGTTTCTATGTGTTTCTGTATACTGGTCTGCTCCTCCCTCTCTGCATCTGGATTCCAGTTCAGCTCAGTGTTTAGTGTGGGTGTCTGCCTGTTTCCATCAGCTACTAGATGAAGGCTCTATGATTGTGGATAAGTTAGTTGTCAATCACATTATCAGGGAAGGGCATTTATGATAGCCTTTCCAGAATGAAATTTCAACTGAGGTGTGGTTATCTAGCACAGTCTAGGAAAGAGTATGTCTGACCTGGGACACTGTGGGCTAGGAAGTGGGAACAACTGGATGATCTTTGTTACATATATGGAATCACAAGATTCTCTTAAAACTTCATTGGACACTGAAGTCTACAAGTAATATTTTAGTAATATCAATATTTTGTTGCTCTTGTTGAGACAGAGTCTCAGGTAGTCCAGACTGCCTTCAGTTTCTCTATGAAGTACAATCTTCCCTTGAACTCTTGATTCTCCTGCCTCAACTTTTTCAAACTTTGACTATAATTTACCTTTCATGTTAATTGCCTAGAGGTTAAAATGTCAAGTGTATAGAGTATTGTCTCAACAACCTTTCAAATTGTCATTGTTGGTCAGATTAGTGAGCTGAGAATAATGTTTTAGCTAGCTGTTTATAGAGCTTGGCAACATCAATGTGTCTGGGGGAGGCAACCCAATGGATTAATGCAGTTTACTCAGTATTATATGGGAATAGAAAGTAAATTCATTTCTATTCTAGAAAGATGAGCTGGGCAGTTGTGGTACACCTTTAATCTAAGCACTTGGGAGGCAGAAGCATACAAATCTCTGAGTTCAAGCCACCCAAATCTACAAAGCAAGTTCCAGGACAGCCAGGACTACACAGAGAATCCCGGTCTCAGAGGAAAAAAAGGAAAGAAAGAGGAAAGCAGATGGAGAAATAATTATACTAAATTCTAAATAAAATGTATACCATCACAGAAAAGGAAAAACAGAAGCAGATCCTAAGAAGGCTTCCTTGATTAAGAGAAAGATTGGCTCTAAGAAACAAGGTTATCACCAAAGTCTGTCATGTCATTTGGGGTGAACCCAGGTCCTCCCCCTGTATTTAGGCTGAACAAGAGTTGAGGAGTGGAGGGATGGTGGGAGGAGTGGGAGAACAGGAAGGAGAGGGAACTAGGATTGATGTGTAATTTTAAATTTAATACAAATTAAACACAATTTTAAAAGGAACAAGGTTATCAAAGGTGACTTGAGTGGCTAGTCAAATCGACTTGCTGAATACAGTGAAGAATCTACATTATGAAAATATAAGCATGAGCTACATGTACATTGGCTAGGTATTAAATTTATCTTCGATTACATGTCTTTGAAACCTTCATGTTTTGTTCATTAATTGTACAAAGAAACACCTCACCGTTCAACAATTAAAAAGAACATTGCTAATTATTTCTTGTGTTTCTCGAATCGGCTAGGACTCATCTGGCTATCTTCCACTAGTCCTACTTGGGATCATTTTTATGGAGTAGAACACCTGATGGCTTCTCATGCTGTGGAAGAAATGGCTGGAGGTTGGGTAAAGCTGAAAATATAGTTAGGCCAGGCCTTTTTATTCCTTTCCTTTTTTGAAAACATAATCACATTATTTGGTCTTTTCTTGTTGGTGAGTTTCACTTCTGATATCATGGCTAATGAGCTCACAAAAGTACAAGAGAAGTTGTCCAGGCCTTTTAAAATTTTAGGCCCCAGATTGGAATGGTGTGAAATCAAATTCTGTTGTTTGAAGCCACTCACAGGGACAGTTCAGCATCCAATGTGAAACAGGTTATGAAAAGGCAAGAATACCGAGTTCTTGGTCATTTGGCACATTTTGGCAATCTTTCACTTTAAGACTCTATCATTCTCATCTATATGATCATGATTATAGCAATAACCAGAAACCTTAACTAAGGAATTCTTATTTTGTTAGTCACTATCTCAATAACTTAAATCTCATAGGCACACAGTTTTTATTTCATAGATAAGGAAACTGAGATCCAAAGCAATTACAATACTTGTTCAAGATGACCTAACTTCTTGCTTGTGCCCAGGCCATCCCGTTTCAGAGGTTGTTCTAGAAGGTTCAATGCTGTTCATTTCTGTTGTCTCTGTTTACAACACCTAACAATTGCTTCTTGGTAATGGCATTCCTCATTATTTTTCCCATATCTTCTTTGTCTTATCTTGTTTTTCTCTTCCTTTTCTCTCCCCTTTCTTGTGTGAGCACTTCATTCATGTTAAATATCCACATGCTTGTCCTGTCATGCCATGTGTGCTCCACTAAATTCCTTTTCCAAAAGCTGAAGATAATATCTTCCCCTCTCATGATCCCTTTCTTTCTACTTTCCACACACACACACACACACACACACACACACACACACACACACACGCATGTGTGTGCACACACAACACACACACACACACACACACACACACACACACACGCATGTGCGCGCACATACACACTTTCTCTCTCCTACACACACACACACACACACACACACACACACACACACACAAAGGGTACAGATTGATTTAAATTTGAATTCTGCATATGAGAAAAAAACATGTGGGAATTTCATTTCTGAGTCTGGCTTATTTCACAGAATATAATCTTCTTTGGTTCCATCCATTTCCTGCAAGGGTCATGATGTCATTTTCTTTAGAGCTGAATAAAATTCCATTGTACACATGTAACATCTGTTGATGGACACTTAGGCTATTTCCACTTTCTAACTATTGGGTCCTGTGGGAGTTCTAGCTTTTAGGTTTTTGAACAAGAGCCACACCATCACAGTGGCATTGCAGTTTATATTTTCAGCAGCAGTGCCTAAGTGTCCCCCTTTCCCTTGCGAACTTTTTGTCCTTTGTGTTGTCTGCTTCAATCACCCTGACTGGGTGGCATGGAATGTCAACTAGTTTCTAATTTGCATTTCAAGGATGGCTTAAGAGTGCTGAATGGTTTTTTGTCACATTACTGACTCCATTTGTATGTTTTCTTTTGACAACTGTCTATTCACTTCATTAGTCTACTTATTATAGGCTAATGTGGTTTTATGTTTATTTGTTTGTTTAATTTTTGTCATTCTTTATGTATTATAGGCTTCTCACTTTGCCTGTGCTGTGCAGAAGCCTTTTTATTTCATGTGATTTTATTTGTTAATTCTTAGGACTATTTCCAGTACTGTTGTGCTTTTCTGAAAGTTCTTTTCCATGCCTACATCTTGAAGTGTTTTGTATGTGCTTTCCTCTGGCATTTTGAAAGTTCTAGCTATTAAATTCAACACTTTGATCCATTTTGAATTGATTATTTCATCCAGGTGAGAAATATGTACCTACTTTTATTCGCTATGAGTGGATGTTAGGTTTTCCCAGAAACATGTTACAGAAAAGGGCTGTCTTTTTCGAAAATGTATATTTTTGCACCTTTGTAGAAAATCATTTTACTGTAGCTATGTTTATTTACTTGTGAATACTTTTTAATTGTCTGCATATCTGTTTTGTGCCAAAAGCATTCTGATTTTGTTTTGTTACTATGGCTCTGAAATGTAATTTGAGATGAGATATTGTGATACATATTGCCCTTTCTCCATAGAGTTGATGGCTTCTTGGGAATTTAGGTGGTCCTATACAAACTTAGGATTGTTTTCTTCTAGTTCTATGAGGAATGACAATAGAACTTTGATGGGGAATATTTTGGAGTTTGGTTTGACACCGTAAATTATTTATTTTCTTTGATTCATGAGCATGGAGGTCTTTTCATCTATTTTCTGTTTTTTTTTTGATGATTCATTTAGTATTTTATTTATTGATCATTAATATAACATTTAGTTTATGGAAGAAATAATACCTTGTCCAACTATTTGATTTTGTTTCAGATTTTATGCTTTAAAACTTGTGAAGTCCCCTAGCATTTTTCCATAACTCAGAAGGAACAAACTTTCAATGAATAAATAGAAAATAAGGAACCACTGTAACTAGATTATTCAATTTTCTTTTTATAACATTTGTGAACCAATTTTCCTTTAGCAATCAGAGTTCATATCTGTAGAGTAAAATAACATGAGTAATAAAATATATGAAAAATAATTTCAAGACAACAAAGTCTATATTAGTAGCTATCAACTAATACAATGCAAAATTGTATTGCTGCAAAGTCTTTTTTTCTGTACCAATTTCTTTTTATTATTACTATTTTTTTATTTTACATGTCGATCCCAGTTTCCTCTCCATCTCTCCCTCTCACTTACCCTCTCCCCCACTCACATGCACTCTGACCACCCTCCCCTCCCATCCCACCATCCCCATTCCACATGTAGTGCTATGCTATCCAGGTGGGTTCATGTAAATCTGTCATGTCATTTGAAGTAGTGACTAGGACTTCTCTCCAGTCTCTAGGTTAATGGAGTATTTCTCCATGGGGGATGTGTCTGTAAGTTCCTTTTGTGCACCAGGAATACATCCTGGTTCCTTTTCATCTATTTTCTCCTTAAGTTTCTTTCTTTAGAATCTTAAGATTTTCATTGCAAATATTTTTCACTTCTTTGGTTATGTTTATTTCTCTCTCTCTCTGTCTTTCTCCCCCCACCACTCTCCCTCTCTCTAGTTTTCTTAAGAAGTAATAGGCAACTAAGGGAAGCCAGGATCAGGAAAGATAGTCTTTCCCAGGGAAGAGCACACCAATTAGTTGTTCAGTGTCAAATGGCCAGCCCTGAGAACATACATATAAATTACATTATATAAATTTAATAGGCTATATTTAAGAATATATATGTAGATATGTGTGTGTGCATGCAATAAAAATTAATAAAAAGTGGCTATGAATTTGAAAGCAAGTGGGGAGGGATATATGGAATTATTTGGAAGGAGGAAAAGAAAGGGAGAAATGATTCAATCATAATTTCAAAAATGAAAAAAAAAACAATCTACCGCAATTTTTTTTCTCCCTTATATCTTTCCTGGAAGATTGACTGTTGGTATATAAAATGACCACTGACTATCCTATGCTGAATTTTGCATTCTGTTACTTAGCTGAAACTCTTTCTTGGGTATTTGAGGGTCTTGTAAGCAGGGGATAATGTTGTTTGCAAATAGATATGTCATCATTTTCTTTTCTCCCATTTCTTTCTTTCTCTAGTCGTATCTTTCTAATATTTTCTGTACTATATTGAGTAAGATCAGTGAGTGAGCACCTGCTCATATTCCAGATTTTAGAGAAAATGTTTTTTCTCCATTAATAAAGTGCCAAACTAGGTTTTCATATATAGAATTACTGTTTTTAATTATTTTCCTTCCATTCCTAGTTTTATCAGGGTTTTTAATCATGAGGGTACCTGGGATGTGGTCAAATGTTTTTTTTGCATCTACTGAAATGATTATGTGTTTACTGTCTTTAATTCTATATATATTCTATATTATACTTATTGATTTATATGTACTGAAGCAGCCTTGCATCTTTGAGATGAAATGAACTTCATTATTATATATTATTTTTAAAAAGTATTTGCTTATTTATTATGTATACAGTATTCTGTTTATATGTTTGGAAGCAGGCACCAAATCTCATTATACATGGTTGTGAGACAACATGTGGCTGCTTGGAATTGAACTCAGGACCTCTGGAACACAGACAGGTCTATTCACCTCTAAGTTACCTCTCCAATACAGAATATATGATTTTCTTTTTGTTTATTTTGGTTTTTCAAGACAAGGTTTATTTTTATATCATTGCTGGCTGTACTATAACTTGATTTGGAGACAATCTGGCCCTGAACTCACTGAGATCCTCCTGCCTCTGTCTTCCAAGTGCTGGGATTAACAGATTAAAGGCATGGACCACCACTGTAATTTTGTTGGTTGTTTTATGCTTCTTTGGACAATTGCTTATTTTTCTTTCTGGACAGCCATAAGAGCTCTCTAGTTTACCACGCTGCACATGGCAGAACCCTTCCCACCTCTCTGTAGTTTGTTTGTCTGTTCCTCTCATTAAACTTATTCTTTTCTGTGCTCCCCTGATGGATGAATTTTCTTCACTGTTCTCTCTACTGATGTCTTGGATACTGTGAACTGCCTTGGTTTATGCTTTTCTTGAAACATGATTGTTTCTATGTATTTTTTTTTAATTTTGGAGATGGCTAATTAGTGGCAGAGTGGGGGGTGGGGAATGAAGTTGTGTACTCTTGCTGTTGATGATGCTGTTGTTGAGTCTGCATTTTACAATGGTCTGCCATCTGCTGGGGTTATCCTTACTTTGGCAGCTTCCTTTTAGTCTCTGTAGATTCTGTTGGTTACCCTTAGCTTTGTAGTATCTGAGCTAGGCATGCCCTTTCACCTACCTGCAGTTCTCTGGATTATATATCCAGGTGCACCGGGAGTGTGGAAAGCAACCAAAGTTGACATTTCACAGCTGGATTCTTGGTCTTTATACTTTCTGAAGTATGTCCTCTCTAAGTAGTGGTCACATTGTTGGAGGGAAGTAGCTAGGGGTTAGACACACAATGGATGCTTCCTAGACTTTTAGACTTGTGCAGAGGATGGCAAACAGGTGGCTTACAAGGTCAATCCACCTTCTGACCTTTGGACCAGGGCTGCAGTGTTAGTCTCAGCAGATGAAGCCAGATACCAGTCACTATAGGTGGGATTGCTGTTTTTTTCACATTGCTGTTTGAGCCTCCTGGTGACTGCACCTTTTGGCTTGTCAGCCTCCACCTCTCTTGTTCTCCACTAGGCTCTGCTGGACAGGCTCTGACCCTGGAGCTGAGGCAGGTGAAGTTCGATCTCCTGACTTGTAGTCGTTGTCTGTGTTCTGGTCTCCAGGGTATCTCAGTTTTAAGTAGTTATCTCTTAAAATGCACCTACACACTGCCTCTCCATTTCCCAAATGCTGAAGAACCCTGTTTCTCTAATCCTTACAACGAGATTTGAGGTTTCTGAGGGTCGTGGTTTTCACAGAAGAGTAGGATTGCTAGTATCTTTTCACCAGGTTGGCTTAGCTTACCTTCTGGATGAGACTTCTGCTTTCTCGACCTCTGTTCTGCAACTGGAGCTGTGTTCAGCCTGGCTAATTTCTTTATAGAGAATTTCCTATCTTTTTCTTAGCTGTTCTCTCACTACATTTGTGAATTGCTGGGTGTCTGACTTTTTCCCTCTATGAAATACAGTCTGTCTTTACTATCCCAACACTTCTTGAACATTCATTTTAAGGAAGAGTCTAGTCTGCCATCCTACCAGGATATCCCTCTCATTACTTTTGAAATGCCCAACACAGCTCAATTGGTTCAGCTGCATTTATTGCAGGAAGAACTTGATACCAAAGTCAAGATGGAATCCACCAAAGTGATGTTCTGTTTCCTATATGGGATCTAGTGTCAAGACTTACAGATTTTAAGTGGGAAGAATAGGGCTCAGTTCAGGTGTATTGTCAGTTTGGCTACTATAAACTATCCCTTCACTCCTCCAAGTGTGAGAAGGCTGTGATACTTGAAGAAGCCTTCTGATGCTATCCATGTGGTTCCCCATCTACAAAGCAGGGTCAATGGGCTTTGGTTCTCAGTTTGAGATGTGAAATGAATGTGAAAAAATTTGTAAGCAAAATGGGTTTCATGTAATTTAAAAATAACACCGATAATTGAGAAATGTATAGCTGAATTCAATGTTTTAAAAATTGTTGGGTGGTAGCACACACCTTTACTCCCAGCACTTGGGAGGCAGAGACAGGCAGATCTATGTGACTTTGATCCCAGCCTGGTCTATACCAGCTGGTTCCAGGACCTCCAAAGCCACGGAGAAACCCTGTCTGGAAAAACAAACAAACAAAAATCATTTGGGAGCCATGGCTTAGTTGTTTAAAGTGCCTGTCTAATAATTGTTTTTTTTTTTTTGGTGTGTGTCTCTCTGTGTGTGTGTGATGTGTGTCTTTGTGTCTTTGTGGGGGAGTGTACACCATAGTGTAGAATTCAGAGGGCAATTTTGTGGAATTGATTCTTTCCTACCACCTGTACTTGGGTCCCAGTGGTAAAGCTCAGGTGTCCAGACTTGTACAAAAAGCTTTTTTATCCACTGAAACATCTTATAAGCTACTCAAATCCATGTTTTATAGTCATAGAAACCACTTTAATCATGTGAGATGAGCAGTTGAACGATCTTTCTGACATGTATGTATTAATCCATCCCCCAAAATTGCATATGTAGAAATCAGAAAAACACATTTACTTCCCTGAAAACAAACTTTGTTGACACTTAACTAATCCAAATGTCTTCATTAACCTTTCTATTTTTCTTTCTTCAGTTTTAACTAGTTCTCACTACCCATCATGCATTATACTGGCTTAGCACCAGCTAAAGAAGCTTTCTATAGGGATGGGAAACTTTGACATCTATAGTCTTCAGGGCAGCAGTAACTCATCACACGTGACCACTGAGTAATTGAAGTGTGGTTATTGTAACTAGTGAGCTGAATATTTGATATTGTTTTCTAATATAAAAAATCCACACATGGTAATTGCACAGCTACTGCATTGAAAGGTGCAGTACTAGACCCTATATTATTATATCCCACCATTCTTTATATCTGAACTTATTTGTTTTGATTTTGGGGGCTAGATTCTACCACTAAGATGCACCTCCCCATCTATCTCCACTAACAGACTTTGTTTTCTATTTGTTCTAACTGTCCTTCAGAAGGCACATGTTATCAAGGCTACTGACAAGTGTCAATCAAGTCAATTGACCTGAAGGAGTATTAGTAACTGGCCTTTCTAGGCATGAGACTTTCTCCAAACACCAGCCAATACAGGAAAATATAGATCATTCAGCTGATCCTCTAGTCAGTCACTGAACAAGTGAGTGTTAAATTCCTATTCACAGTATGAGAAAAAGAAAGAGCATATAGGTGGCAACATATATATATATATATATATATACATGCATATATGCATGTATGTATGTATATATCTCCACCATTAAAATGAAAAGAGCCCACTGGCTTCTTTAACCCACAGAGACACTTGCATGATTGAATGTTCTGCTTTGGTGAAATTAGAAATTCATTTTATAAGGCACTCTCTTCTGATTTTTATATCCTAGAAAAATTCACTCCACATTTCTGTTTCTGTTCTGTTTGTGCATTTTTCTGAAGTGTGCCCATAGAGAGTTGTTTGGAAGTCCAAAAATCCCATGAGACACTTGAACAAGAGAAAAGGCCAGACCAGTTCTTCATAAAATTCCCATATGGCCAGAAGAGATTTAGCCAAAAGTCTGGCCATCTCCCAGTTCAATTGAGTGCTTAAGGCAGTTCCTCCCTCCACAGATGGCTGTGCATTAATATTATCTCTGCATATATAGCACAGGAACTAAAATCTTCTAGCTCTTTATGGTCAAGGTTTGAAAAATCATTTTTTTTTGTGGGGGGTGGGGTTTGAGACAGGGTTTCTCTGTATAGCTTTGGAGCCTGTCCTGGAACGAGCTTTGTAGATCAGGCTGGACTAGAACTCACAGAGATCCGCCTGCCTCTGCCTCTCCAGTGCTGGGATAAGGCATGCACCACCAACGCCCAGCCAGTTTGGAACATTTTTCAGAGGAGAGATGGGAACTTGAGCTAAGTCCTCCTGGTTGTTGGTCACAAATAGTTTTAGTAGAATCCATAGTCTCATCTTCATTCTTTGCAAGTCCATACAGAGCTGGGGAGATAACTCAGTGGGTTAGAGAACTTGCTGCTAAATCCTGAGGGCCTGCATTCAAATATCCAGCACTCTTACAAATCAGGAGAGGCCATGTGCATGCCTGCACCATAGTGCTGTGACAGGTAGAGATAAGAAGACCCTTAGGGCTTGCTGACTGCCAGCCCAGCTTCAGGTTCAATGAGCAATCCTGTCTCAAGGGAATGATGTGATAAGGTAGGGCACTAGCTGCCCTCCTCTGGCCTCCATACATGAGCTTACATGTTTTACTCCCCAACCCCTACCTCTCTGTCTCTCTCTTAAACCCAAATACAAATACACATAGAGAGTCCATGCAGTGACAAATTACAAAAACAATCTGGTGTTATTAAGAATTATCATTAATTTTCTGTAGTAGCCCATGTCTTACTAATATTATAATAAAATATATGACAAAATTTATTGTAAATATTATATTTTAATTGAAATAACTGAAATAAAGGAAAGTTACATTTTGCACTGAATAGCTCATGGAAAGGCTTTGGAAGCTAGCTGTTTTGTTTTTCCTAATCACTTTCCAGGGGAAGAGAAGTGGAGTCCTGCTCTATATGATTTGTTAACAGTGGCTTACAAGACGATGCGGTATAATTCCGGGGATGAATGCCTGGCAGTTCACACCTGATGCCTCAAGATCCCAAGGCTTTTTCAGGTTTTTGTTCTGGGGATTTTGGAGAAGAGATGTCACTTAAACCCTTAAGTGCTATCAGTCTGTTCGGGAACGCCTGTCTGGAGGAATCTTCCTGTCTCACATTCTTGTCTGCTGCTGTCATCAGTTCTACAGCCTTGGGTTCACCCCTACAGATTTCTATTAGCACAGAGCAGAAGCCCAGGGAGAAAAGACACCATATTCTAGAGACCGTGTCTGTTCCTGAGATGTCTGTACCCAAAGACCTTCTATGCCTAGACCATTCAAGTTTCCCACAGTTGCAAATACATTTTTAGAAAAATGTACTTTTAGGGTTCAGAGAGTTTAGGAAGATGGGAATGGACATCTAAAGGTCGATTCTGAGTCACTGTTGCTTTGCCACTTGGGGAAAGTTAATTAATCTTTCTGTGCTCTCTCAGTTTTCTCTTGATTCTATGAAAATAAAAATGCTGTTAGTAGTCAGATGATAAAATACTCTGAAAATATTGCGTGCTATTAAAGGTCAGACAGTGTTGTAACAAATCTGAATACAATCTGCCCGTAGAAACTTAGTTGTTGAAAATCAAACTATAAGGCTTCCAAATACTTTAAAATTGAAACAACAGCAAAATAAGAAACAACAACCAAACTACAAGAAACAACAAACTCTACTGAAAGAATTCAGGTTACAAAATAATATCATAGAGGAAAAATGGAGCAGGAATGGCTATTAGAATATGTGAGGAGGAGGAATCATTGAAAACAATGAACAGGCACACTTCCTAGGATTTATGTTAGACGTATATAACTTTGAGAAAGATCATTGTGAAATGTAAACATTATAAAAGCAATGTAATGTCTTTATAATGCTAATATCAGACATGGAGACCAAATGCGTGTTTTGTGCTTGCAATTAAACAAGTATTTAAATGAACCAATTTGTAGGTGATCAGGCAAGCTTTCATCCCCATGTCTCCTTGTTTATGATCATGGATTAATATTCACATTTTGTCACACTAGAGAGTTGCTCTTCCACCCTGGTAACTTTATGAACGTGACTAGGTTTTCTAGATCCTCAATTCTAGATAAGAGAATCAGTGCTTCAGTAATGCCAAATGAAGTGGCACTTATGTGTAAGTGGCCTTGTCAAATACCATTTCTGTATCATCGTTATGTGTGATGACAATCAAGCTTGAGTGAACTCTGTCTTCTGTGGTTTCTAAACTCCCTGTGACTTAGTGACAATGGCTTTCTTTTGGTGATTGCAGATTTAGAAGATTACTGAACCCTTTGGATTGTATTTTTAAAACAACAGAACATTCACTGGGATTTTATTTTCAACTGCTTTTGACTTCATAAATCATGAATGAAGATGATGTTTGGAAGATGAGATGAAGGTTCTAGGGGCTGCACCAGAACCAGCCAGAATGTGAGGGACAAAAGTGAGAACAAATTGCCCTGGTGTACTGAAAAAAATGTGTTAAATACAAATGTGTTTGCCAAGAAAGTGCATTGAAGGAGGAGAGGAGTGAGTGTGAAGGATGCCTTGAGTTAGGATGCAAGTGGGGACTCCATATTCCAAGGATCTAAAGAGTTAGCATCTACATTCTTCCTTCTTCCTTTGGGATTCTTTGACCTGTATAGTCAATACACTTCTTGGCTCTGCTATTCAAAAAACTGTGCTGACACCATTTTTGGTTCTTTTGTATGTTTGTTCTTTCATCTAAAACAATGCCAATCCTCAAATGCCTCCAGTTTTTTCCAGAAGTTCATCTCTGTGATTTGGATGTTCTGCATTTGAAATGGACCTTCAGGATGGCTCTGATGGCAGATTTATCTCTAGGCAACTGAGTTTTCTGTCTCCCAATTGGTAACTCACTATCAATTTTATTGTTCCTTTTAAGTGCCCTAACTTATTTTCTTGCTTTTAGTATGCCCACATCTCATTCTTTGCTATAAAATAAACAAACTTGTTTAATACTCTTCTCTCCTATCCCAGACATAATACAGTTAATAATCCCATGAGTTTTCTCCTATGTAGCTCCCTCTTTACCTACTTCCCTTTGCTGATGTCAGCCTATCTTCTTTCTTTCCCCTGCTCCCTTCCCACCTCCTGCTCTGTGAAGGCCCATTTAATTTTTCCTTCAGATCTTGCTCTACAGCTTCATACTAGGACATACTAAACACATCCTTCTTCCTTTAGCTTTCTTCCTCCTACATGTAAAAATGTCTGTTATCACCACAAAGACTTAGAACCCAGTTCTTCATGAGATGCCAGTGTTCCTTTTTCCTGCCCATTTCCTTGAGAAGGATTGGTATTCTCACATGTGCGGTCTACCTGCCATTGATCTTCAGCTTCTGTTCTCTCAGATAACCTGATCAGTGCCTCTACCTGGTAGTCATCTGTCTTCTCAGCACTGGAGACTGTGTGCTTCCTTGGGGCCCTCTCTCCAGGGTTCTGGTATATGCTTCTTTGCTGGGTCTTGTCTCTTGATTTCTGTCAGAAAGACCCTGTGTCCTCCAGTGGTTCCTGTCCTCATCTGTCCCTTATGAGATGAATTTCCAAAGGTTTACCTTTCTGTTAGTCCATATTCTCTTCCAATAAAAAAAATCTCGTTCTTTCTTTCATTAATTTAGTTTGACCTTTCAAATATTTTCATATAGGAGAAATGTGTCTACTCTATTTTACTTCATAGAATATGCACTTGTATAAGACTATATATAATGAAGGCACTACTTTGAATTCCATATACTGATCACCTGTCAGCTACTCATCTACCATTGACTCTGGTCTTTCTGCTCTCCTTGGTGTGACAGCACTTATCTAAAAATGTAGAGGCAGCAAGACCTGAGCATCTTGAAGGCCTGCCTTCTGACATTGCAATTACTACCTACTTGGCTGCTAATGTACGGGATTTTTACAACTTTTCATCCTAGTTCCGTTCATACTCCCATTTTTAATTGACTTCTTTTCACTGTTTTCTTTTTAAACATTTAAAGTATAATTATACAATTTTCTCTGCTTCCTTCCAACCCTTCTCCTATCTCCTCTCCTTCTTTCTTTCAAACTCATGACTCCTTACTATGTAATTACTATTGTCCACTTATATAACTTATATGTGCAAAATAAATGTGTAAAACCTAATTCATTTCTTTTGTTTTGCTTGCATGTATATATGTAGGTTTTGTATTTGTATTTTAGGCTTTATATGTAGGATTTTAGGGCTGACCACTTGTGATTTGATAACTGTTTAGGTTGCTCATCTCTGGGAAAGAGCAATTCTCCCCCTCTTAGCATTTTCAATTGCCCTGCAGCGCTTTATCTAGGGGTGAAACCCCATACAATTACCTCTGTTCATATTAGCATGCCAACTGGTGCCATCATTGTTTAAGACTCTTTAAAACAGTCATATTGTTAAATATTTTGTGTGTGTAGATCTCCTATAATATTTAGAAGACTCAATCTTGCAACAGTCTCTGGTCTCTTGGCTCTTAAAAATCTTTCTACTCCCTCTTCCAAGATGTTTCTTAAGCCTGAGTTGTGGGAGTTAGTTGTAGACGTATCAGTAGGAGCTATTCCCCACGTGGTCATTTGTTCTTTGCATGTTGCCTAGTTGTATTTTGGAAATCTCTTATGAGGGGTGAGAGCATTTATCTGGCGATATAAGGCTAAGTATTTACAAAGGAATTAGGGATTATGATGGTTTATGGAAATGGGTGTGGTAGTTTTTCCTCTGAGATTTATACCTCCTTAGGCACAGGATGTTGTCTAGGTTTTCAGTACCAAGCATGTCTTCCCTCCTTTTCAGCTGGACTATGTCCAAATAAAGATTCTGTCAGTTAACCACCAAGATGTGTCACTATTGCACTTTTAAGGCTATCTTGCTGTGGTGATTGTTGTAGTTAAGTGTCACAACTGGGTGGGCTGTTAAATGCTTTCCTCCCTTGGCAGCTTGTATAGCACCTTCTGGTACACCATTCTGCTAAATTCTGAGGTGCATGGTATTTTCAGCAATAGGGACTTATGTTCTGCTCCTGGGAAGCAACCAAGAGCAGCAATGATAACTTATATTGTTTTGAAGTCTCTTGAACATGCCTTACAGTTATCTGTTCAACAATATTAATTGTCACAGTAGTTAAGAAATGGAAACCACTTAAATGCTCTTAAACTGATGAATGAATAATGAAAATGTATATAGACACAACAAAAGATACTATTCTGCAGTAGAGAAACATAAAATCATGAAATTTGCAGGTAAATTGATGGAGGTATATTGAGTGAGGTAATCCAGAACCAGAAAGAAAAACATTGCATGAATACATTTTGTTCATATTCACCCCATTCCTCCACACTCCCAGATAATTTCCTACCTCACTACCTATCCAATTTTATGCCCTGCCCAAGTCCAGTTTAGCTGAGTATTTTTGTGCATTTGACTTGCCTGAAGTGTGCTTGATATGCAAGGAATCACACTGTTAAAGAAAACTGACTTTCCCTGCCTTACCAGCAATCAGTTTCTATTAGCTCCTCAGTTATGGGTGGGGCTTCATGACCATCTTCCTTTTTCCATACTATAATTTTGTTTGGTGTGAGCTTGTATATATCTTAACCAAACTGTCACAATCACTGTGAGTTCATATGCTCACCTAGCCTGTTTTATCTGAAAATACTGTTTCTTTCAAAATCATCTACTACCCCTACTCTTCAACTCTTTCTGCCCCCTATTCTGTAGAGCCTTGAGAAGGTATGCAATACAGAAGTCCCATTTAGAGCTGAACACTTCAGAGTTTCCTCTCCCCTTTCTAATTTGTATGATCTAATTTTGGCAATTTGGAATTCACTCCTCTTCTTTATCGCCCATCATATTTAATACTCTCTCTACCTCCGTAAAGCTAGTTTTTCTTCTCAAAGAACAGGAGCCATAATTAAAAGAACTCAAGTTCTGATCTTTTCATTGTCTTGACTTCACAAGGGCTAAAACACTGAGCTTGACACCTTTGTGATATTTAATGAAGGTTATTCTTATTTCCTTTTACTTTTCATTATTTATTTAGTATCCAGCACATTGCAAACAGTACCTTTTCAGTAGTTTTGTGCTGTTACATCAAAAAGAAACTCATTAGAAAGCTGACCCAGAATCGTCTTATGCAGAGCTTCAGTATGTAAGGAGTTATGACACTCACCTGACAGCATTAGCGGTGTTTATTGCTGCTTTCACCACTCACAAGAACTTGGCATTTTTCACTAGTTATAGTATTTATTTAGCACTGCCAAGCATAGTGCCAAGAACTCTATACAATTCCTTATACTTCAACTCCAAATTATGCCCGTGAATAGGGGCTAGGCATCACATTCTAGGATCTGAAAAACAAACTATGTCAGTGGAGTACCAAACCAGGCATGTGGCTTAGTTCAAGTCCTTAATCATTATTAATTATTTTTTTTATCTATTTTACCATTCTGGCCTCAGATCACTCAGCTTATTTACATTGACCGATTCATTGTAAAAAGTTCATTAAGGACATGAGGCTTGTGTAATTGAATAGCAGTAGACATGCAGGTCCAGAATGTGGAATATCAATTATTGAAATACATGGCTGATGGTGGGACTTGAAGGAGTACAGAGGCAGACTAATATAAGCATAAAAATGGAATAGTATGTTAAGAAACAAAGGAAAACTTGTAACAACACATATAAACCCTACTCAAAGTCGAAACTCATTGGTGTGAGACACAATTGTGGTATACCCATATTACTATGTTCTGGCATCTTGGAGACAAAAGTCTAATTTACAAGTATGTACTCTGCATGCTATGTGATAGAATTGTTTCCTTTACTTTATTTATGTAAAATGTGGTTAAATTAAATTCTGCAGTTAAGTGATAGAATGTTTTTCTTGCCATCACAAAAAGTACATACTTACAATTTCCAAAATATCCAAATTCATTATAAGAAGGCAGTTGAGCATACTATAGATAAGCACAAACATTTCTTTGCCAATCTCTAAAGGAAATGAGATTTCAGAAATAAGATTTTTTTTTAATTCACAATGAAGATTGTGTGTGCCCTTGTGAAGACTTGAGTATGCACCGCAGTTTCCACTCCGTTAGTTCTTGATTGCTGTGTAACTTTCCCCTGAATGAGATGCTGAGCTTAGTCTGCCAATAGAGCAGGTCACTTGTGCTCAAAGCCCGTCTCCAGACAGCAAAGAGGAATGCTTATTTAAGCACAAAAAGTATACCTCACGGAGAACAGTAGGCCTTGGGAGAGATTAGGAAGGCTTTAACTTGTTTGTAGGAAGAAAATAGAGGACAAAGCTCAGCTCAAAATTTCAGAAAACCAACTGGGAAGACTCCACTACATTAAAAGCTTTGAACATAGGGTATTTTCATCTCTTGGATTAGACGCGAAGGTTACATTTGGATTTAAGCACTGGTAGAACCTCAGAAACTGTAGTGCACTTTTCTTAAACATCATTTGTAACTTCTCTTTGTAACTATGAGATGATGTGTGCGACTTCTTGCATTAATACATCTTCCCTCACTTTTTAAGTTGAATTTTCTCTCTACACTTGGTTATTTGTGTTGTGTTTTTAGAGGCTACCAAGCAGTCTTTCTTTACAGGAGTAAACTAGTATAGATATGAAAGTGTTCATTGTTTAGACTACAGCTACTATTCAAACCAGAGGAATGTTGCACTATTCAATCATCTCACAAATTGGGGATGGCTGTCAGGCCACATGGGGTAAATTAAGCAGAAAAATGACCATTGTCCACCAAGTGTCTGTTAAGTGTTACTTGGTACACATCATTTTCTCCAACATAAAACTTATATTTGTAAGATGATTGAAGGGAATTTCTTTTGTTCTTCTGTAAGCTAGAGAGAAGAGTGGCTGGGTTTTGCTTGGTACACTAAGGGCCTGTGCAGTCCATAAGATAAAAACACCTAGAGACCCATGTGTGCATGCTGCAGCTGTAACATCTGGACTCAAAAACAGTGGGTGTTCTGACTGCAAGGAAAATGCAAGTGTCCAGGGATTGAATGTCTCTGTTTAAAATGTTGTTTTGAATTAAAAAAAAAAAAGATTACAGGTTTTCTATGTGAACTATCTCCTACATGTTTGTAGGAAAGATGGGAGAAATCTGACACTGAGGACAGCCAGTGGAATTGAAGCCTCTCAGAAGACAGCCACATGTCATGCCCTGCAGTCACAGGTTCTAGACCATGGTGGAAGGGACAAGTCAAACACTTAAAAAAGGTTCTTACCATTTTCCTCTTCAGTGGTCAAGCATGATCAGCCCTTGACAATGACTGTTTTTTGGTCTGTTTGAATACTAAACAACAGAAAGCATCTGACCATATGTTATACAGCTTATAATGTTTACAGACTTTTGGTAATATGCTTCATGCAGGAGGATTTCCAAATAACGCTGGTTCACTCTTTTGTGTGTCAAACCTTTTTATGTATTTATTTTTATTACCCTGGATTAAACTTCCACAAAATATATTATACATGTCTATGCCATCTAACATTCAGGCTACAGTACTTTACCTAGTCTTTTTTCTTGATGACTCACATTCCTTGCTTGGAGCGAATATAATTACACATTTTAGATTGTGCCCTTAGGGGTTTAAGAGAGGGCTCAGTACTCAAGACTTCTTACTGTCCTCATTGGGACCCAGTTCTTATTACCCACATGAGGGGGCTCACAACAGCCTTTAACTCCAGTTCCAGGGTGTTTCATTCCCTGGCTTCTACAGGTAGTTACATGTATGGAGTGCACATAAACTAATGCAGGCACACACATGCACATAAACAAGAAAATAAGATCTTAATATGCACCATTTTCATCAAGGGAGATATCAGTCTGCCCTATGTCATTGCTGCTTAAATAACTGGTTCTAAATGTCTGTTCCTCCTCCCAAATATGCTGTCTAGCATATGTTATCCTATGAATGGTGGGAAGCCATTTCACAAAGCCTTAATATTTTTCTAGTTATAGACAAAGTATTTTCATAAAGGAAATGATAGTGGTAGACACAGATAGACAGCATTGGAAGTTGCTGTAGTGGTAGACACAGATATAGAAAGCATTGGAACTTGCTGCTTTCTACATGTATGCTGGGAATTGAAGCCAGAATCATACATACCATAGGCAAGCACTCTTCCCCCAAACTACATTCCCAGCCTGTAATGGTTGTATTTTGGAATGGTCTTCTTTTGCCATACATATATAGTTTGTTTTAAAATAATCTAATTATCCATGCATGATAACACAAGTCTATAACCTCTATAGCAAGAGACAGAGGGATTCTAAGTTCCTAGGCTGTAAAGTGAAATCTTAACTAAAAAATTTAACCAACTAACTAAATAAAGAACTTAGTTAAAACAAATTCTGGTGGGTGTACAGAAGGAGGTGTTAGAGGGAGAACTGTGATTGGAATGTAAAGTGAAAAAAGTAAATAAATAAGTTTTACCAAAATTGATAGGAAAAAAATAATCTTTGAATGAAAATTGAAAGAATTGGTTCTGGAAATCTGTAACTTTGATGTAGGAGAGGTTGCTGGAGATTTGGCATTGCTATGTGTCTGAGTAAGGGCCCTAACCAGGGGGCCCTTCAGTCCCACTAGAACTGTGCATAGTTTTGAAAAAGAAGGAACGTTGGGGACCAACTGGGACAGGCAGAGAAAACAAACTAGACTTAAAATGGATTAGGTGAGAGTGAGCACTTTCATATTTAGAGCTAGAAACAAACACACACTGAGTGTTTTATGAAATGACTTTGCCTTTATCTATAAGTAATATTAACATATCAGCTTCAAAATGGTAAAAGAGTGGATAAATTTTGTACTGCATAAAAAATATGCAACAAACTTATATTTGTTAGAAATAAACTACCGAAATTGAAGAACACAACTCATTTAGGGACTATGGTAATGTGCCATTTTGACAGTGTATAATATCAGTAATAAATATGGTCTGGCATATTGACCTATGGTATACACATCTAGACACATAAATATACATGTACACACAAACAGGCACGCACATACACAAGCACACACACACATCATATACATCGAAACAAACAAATACACACAGACACACAGAAACATATACACAAATGCATACAAAAACACGAGACAGAAATATATGCACACAGTCACAGACACACATATACAACACACACACACAGTGATCTATACATAAACAGACATATACATACATAAACAGAAACATACAGAAGCAAAAACATAGAATATTCCTTTGACAAATAACTTAGAAAACATTGGGAACTATATCTCCCTTCTTGAAGATTCATAATGCACAATAATGATATAAAAATTGTAAGTTCTGAAATAAACAGAAATCTGTTTAACTGTGTTTAAGCAAATACTTCCCAAGTATATTTGAACACAGGGCTTTTGTTTGCATTGAATACAATTTAAAGTCTTATATGGAACAACCGTAGTAAATGCAGATCTCATCCTTAACAGTATTTAACATATAAAACATTATATCTAAGAAGGTTTACTAGAATTATTGGATTCAGAATCTGCAACCATCTTCCAGGTACTCTGTCAATGGTCATGGTACTTTTAGCTAATTCTACATTCTTGTCTTCCACTGAATCCTAGATTCCTTTCTTTCTGGTACCTTTAAGAGTTCCTTTAGGCCTATTCATCAGCCCATGGTTTCATGAACCACCTTTGCATGTTGCCTCCTTTTTTCCTAGTTCTATCTATGCCACTCAAAAATCACTAAGTTCCTGTTGAATTCCTTTATTGTAATAATTTGCCTTTTCTTAAAATTCAGTGTCTATAATCAAAATTATGCTCCCAGGAAATTAACTGTCCTTTCAAACTTCATTATTTATAGTAACAAAGTTCTCACCATCTTTGAGACTATATTTCTTGCAGCCAGTTTTTGCAGTGTCTATGCCTTTTATCATTCAGATCTAGTCATAGTGTTTTCCCTCATAAAGATCAATCTAATTCACTCACTTCTGTCTTCTCATCTCCATTTGAGAATTCCATCTATAACATAACAATAGAAATTCATATTTTCTGTCTTTCTTATTAGTCTCTTCACATCTTATTATGATATAAACCTGATTCCTAAATTATTTATCCTAAAGAACATCACCTAATTAATTTTTTGTTTAAGAGCATTTCTGTATTAATGAGTGTTTATGTTCTGGACACACATCTTATAGACAGTAAGATGTCCTTATGTTCCATATTTCAGGACCTGCTCTATTGTGAGCAATAGTTTCCTCTTTGGTGATGGAGCATGAAGTGCAAATAGGCAAAATGTGGTGAAGAGTTGATACCATAATATTAGGCGATGGAGACCTAGGGCAGAGACAAGCAGGAAAGCACATGATAGGACTTCATTTGACACATATCACCACTGCCTCTGAGATATGAAATTGGGAATTTATCAGACTAGGAGTTATTCTATTCCTCTTATAGCTAACTCCCACAATGAAACAAAAACTGTGGATGAAACCCTGTAATTACTCCATTCCTTACCACACAATAAAGGTAAGTGAGATGGCAAGAGGGGGTGATGGGGACATATATGGTATTTATTATTTATTATTAGAAATAATAAGGGAAATAAATTCAAATAAGAAACAGAAGAGTCTAAGTCAGGTAATGATCAGAATAAAAATCATGCCTCAATCTCTTGAAGATCTATAATCTTCTAGGTCATAACTTTCATTTTACCTGCCAGCTGATTTTAGTATTTTCCCAAAAACTATTGAATAAATAGGCATCAAACTAGAGAGAATGTTGCACAAGCCACTCCTTTCCAGAGTGTTTCTTTTTTTATTTGGTACTCTTAAAAACTTATTTTTTCCTGGACTCAGATTGAGAAATAGAAGCTTTTAGTAAGGACCAAGTAAGCTGTGTATCTTGGCAATCTGTCCTTGGCATAATTCTTTGGTTCCTTCATATTTCTTGGTCAAAAGTTCAGCAAACTCTATAGCCTCATCTTAATTTTGCATAATGCATTGTTTCTTCAGAACAATATGTTGGTGTTTGTGTTGCAGGACATATGGAGTAATCAGATGCTGGATCTTGGGTGATTTGGTCCTGGTCTTACCTTCTTTGTTTAAGGGCTTCCTATCAAATGTTGGTAAGCAATGTCTTCCTTAGAGAGAATAAAACATGTTCAGATCCTGTTACCTCTTTTATGCCTCAACACCCAAATAACAGTAGTACATGTCAGTCCAGAAACATCCTTCACCCCACTTTTTACAATAACCAAGTTAAGAACAATCATATTGGCATACACAATGTGTCCCTGAACAAGCTTGCCCATCCTTGCCCCAGTTTTTCTTGGTCCATAATAACAACAACTCTTACTCAATACTAGATGTACACTGCCACAGGTCAACATATCTTGTTTCATGGGAAAACCTTGATTTTTGCTTCCATTATGATGTTGACCACATAATTCTTTTGCTCTTCAAATACAGCACCAGCAGCTACTTCTGTGGCCCCGAGCTTCTCATAGAAAGGACAAGTTTGCATTCATAATCCACTTCAGTGAGTCTCAGTCAGTCAGTGGCCAGGAAGGAGATATTCAGCTTCATCTTTACGCAAAACCATCCCATTCCACCCCTGCCTCAGAAGGTTCCTCAAAAGAGAGCCCAGACTATTCTGTACTGATGTAAATGATAAGAGTTTCAGAGAAAGCCAGGTTTAGATCAGTGTGTAAGCTCCACCTCTTGCTTTGGAGTTTACCCAGATGCTGCTCTGGTTTCCTCCCAAGGTACATTTTTGTTCCACTAGCTTTAAATAAACAGCACTTTGTACAACCTTGGATCTGTCTGCCTCTTTCTTCAGCCTTAGAGCATTGTACTCTCTGCTCTCATACATCTGGATCAGGTTTTTCTCAGTTTCTATTGGGCTTAGTCTATGCATGTCTGTCAAAGGTCACTATTGCTTCAAGACATTTTATCTCATTATCAATTTATGTATTTGAGACATCTGTTGCTCCTTCCTGTCTCTGAACATTAATTTAGATCTTTCACTGGAATGGCTTTCTCCCTATATTTCTTAGAAAACCAACCAGAACATCTTTCCATTTGATTGATAATAACAGCATGCTCTTCAGAGCTTTTCTTTGTTACTCAGATGTATGGAATGGGTTCTATCAATTGAACTCAGAAGTAAGGATTGTAGAATGATCAAGAGCATAGTGTGTCATGTCCTATTGCAAATGCATGGGAGGAGAGCTTTTAGTAGTGAAAGAAGTATTTACAAGCACATTAGCTTCCTGTCACTAAAAGTATCTGAGCAAAATCAATGCATATGAGGAAGGAGTCATTTGATCTCACAGTTTCAGAGGCATTAATAGTCCATGGTCCATTAGTCTCATTGTTATGTACCTGTTGTGAGGTTGAGTATCATAGTGGAAATCATAGGGTAAATCTACAGCCAGCCAAAAAAGGGAAGGGGAAAAGATGATAGATGGATGGATGGATGGATGGATGGAATGCTGAAGGAGCAAGCACAGTAATTAATGTCTTTTAATTACTCAAGATGTCTTCATAGACCATTAAGTTAAAATATCTGTTGACAAGGTTAGCACCCTCATGAATGAGCTCATCATCTCTATAGCTCCTCCAACTGAAGAACAAACCTTTACCATATATTACCTTTGGTGATGACATGTCACATTCAAACCATAGCAAGAGCCATCATGAGTTCTCTCCATTGGCTCAGAAGCCCCTATCAAGTAACCTACGAGACAGAGTCTGTTCTGAAATACTGGTCAAAATACTCTTTCAGAGGTTCTAAAACAGGTGACTGTATAATTTGAACCCTTTAGATTTGGGGGTATGTTTCATTCTGTCAAGATAATCAAGACAATTAATGATCCTACAGAGAGATGCTCTCATTTAAAGAAGTTATCTCCACTTAGACATTTTTTTTACTATTGTATTTTTTCAAAAAAGTCAGTGAGAGCTTGATAGAAACCAGATTTGTTCCCTGCATAGCAGAGAAAGAAGAGAGCAGCATAAACATCACCCACTTGCTGATACAGATAACAAGAATTAATGGGGGAGTAGAGAGAAGACCAGTTGACTCCATTTTGTGGATTTTCTGGAAAGATACAATTTTAAATAAATCACTCTCTTTGGATTTAAGCAAAATTGTCAGTCTCTACACTTCATACATATAAAGAACCACTTACAAAATAAAAAGAGTATTTTTATAAAGTTATTTACTAACAGGATTCCAGATAAAGGCTTTGTCCTTAATGCTCCCCCACACCCCTGTTTCTGTGTTCTTGTACCTAACCCCCCACCCCGTTTCCTAATTCTTTCAATCCTCCCTTTCACAGCACATTCAGGAGGGATGACCTTGTCTTTACAGCTTATATATTTATATTCAAGTGGACTCTGGTAATCTATCTGTCTATCATCTGTCATCTATCTATCTATCTATCTATCTATCTATCTATCTATCTATCATCTATCTATCATTTACATCTATTTATATATCATCTATTAATCCATTTATCTATCTACCCTCGCATCTACCATTTGTAATTTCTGTCTATTATCTATCTATCTATCTATCTATCTATCTATCTATCTATCTATGTATCAATCAATCATCTTTTGACCTATCTGTCCATCTATCCATTTATCTATTGTCTGTCTATTTATCTATCTATTCATCTACCTATCTTCTATCTAATATCTACATACCTATGTAATTTCTGATCAGAATGGAAGCAAATCATCCATGCAATAGAGTGCATGCTTTGAGAGTTGGGAGAACTGCTTGCTCTACGTGCAACAGAATGAAATTCACACTGTGATAATTGCTATTTCTGGCCTTTGATGTATCCAAGAACAGAGCAGCTTTTACTGGCCTCTATGCATTTAGATGGTTGGTGACATCAAATCCAATTATTGTCAGCTGCATGACCACTGAAGCTGCTCTCATCTGTGAGTGATTCTGGACAGCAAGGAGAGGGAGGGAGTGCTCATACTCCTTGCTGTAAGGCAGACATGTGGATGGGGCGGGGCAGTAACCCAGAGGACAGCACATAACAGGAGGACTAACATATTAAACTAAAGCAGAACAGATTAGGAAGGAGGAAAGCGAGCTAGCATTGAATGAATGGATTTTGAAGCTGCTGTCAATTACAAACACCTTTTACAAAAGGCCAAACTGCAGTCAGCAAGACTGCTTGTCATTGTCACAGAATGTATTCTCACAAACATTTTCACATTTGTGACTTTCAGCTTGACAATGCCAGAGTCCTGTAAATGTCAATGCTTAGTTCTGAGCCCCAGTCAATTACCTGGGGATATTTGATGCTGGCATGCTTATGTGTAGCCACAATGGAGGACCACTTACTGTGGAAACACCGACAGTGACACATAATCCTTAGTATTCAGAATTTCCCATGGTCTGAGAAATGTGAAGTGCTGTCCTCTATTATGTTAATGCTTAATTTCATTTAATGTGTGTGTGTGTGTGTGTGTGTGTGTGTGTGTGTGTGTGTGTGTGTGTGTGTGTCTCCATATCTTTGTTTGGTTCCCGCAGATTCACTGCATTCTTCAGTAACAATATTTTAGTAATGTTAATAAAACCAGTGGACAAGAATGCCTGGGAAATGTGGTTGGGAAGAATTTCCCTTCTTTTCCACAGTACTTGTATCTGTGCACTTTTTATGTGCTAATGTGTCATTTTTATTCCCACTATTTCCTACACTTGCTTAGCTAAATAAGTATTCTGCAAAGACAGAAAGTATTTACACAATTTATGTCTTAGAAAATAAATTTTTATCTTATGTTCAGTTTCTACAATCTCTATCTCTTATGTCCTCACTCACCCTGCTCACTCATACATGTCCCCTAACTTCTGACATTGACTGATGAGAGTTATAATATTCTGATTATAACTCTGGATATTATCAAAACATTTTCGTGTTAGTGATTTAGTTTTGAATACCTAAATAGATATAATGTTTATCCAATGGACCATTGTTAAACCTCTTACATCATAAATATCTAATTTATTTAATGTTAAGCTCCCCAAAGTTACATAATTTCATCATGTCTAATAATAGGTAAGCTAGTATTCCTATCTAGATAAAGTTTTGTGAGTGCCAAAAGACTTCTCTTCAGTATACTGATATGTTCTGCTTCCCATCCAGTTTCTAATAGACCCTCACAATTGATGTTGACCTTGAATTAAGCAAAGTCCTGTCTGGGACATGAGACCACTTCCTTGTAGATTGGAGTAGACTAAATAGAGTATTTGAACAATCTTTGAAAGGACGTGTTTTTTTTTCTTCAATGTAGTATAACTTGAATCTTATGATAATAGAATTTTAGGGGGGCTGTTTTCCTGTTGTTTGTTTCTTTTTTTAGTCAGAATTTGTTTTCTTCCTCGGGTTATTACCAATGATGTTTCTTCAACACTTATATTTTATTGTTCTTGCTTTCTCTTTTTCTCCCTCATGGCTGGCATGCCATTCTCTGTAGCATTTAAATATTTAGAAATTAGTTCTATCTCATGATGTAAAACGTTGTTTTGGTGTAATGGCCAGATCCTTTACTACTTTATTGCTCAGTGGGAGCAATGTGTAATGCTTAAGCTAACCAGATATGCTCATTTCCCCAGATACCAGGGTCATCTTACTTAACTACTTCAGTACAATATAGTTACATCTTAATCAGTTTTTAAGATAGATTATAAGGTTATAGCAAAAACAAACAAACACACAACAACAAAAAAAAACAAAGCCTGTAAAACAAAATACTCTTCTTATTTGGATGAATTTCTCTTAAGTAAAGAGTGTGGATTGGTGTTTTCTCTGAAGATAAAAAATAGTAATACTAAAATCCAGTGTCATTCTAAGATATATTTAGATACTTTCCTTGGAAAATACTTAGAATTTTCTTCGAGATTATAGGTACTTTCCCAACTATGGGGTCTGACAAGACAGTCTCTTGAGCCCTCCACCAATGGATGTTTTATTACCCATTAGGGCCTTTCTACCTTTTCATCTTTACAAAGTAAATAAATGGTTTTCTCTGCTATATTCGGTCTGTAGATCTTCCTCTTGAGACACAAATCTTTTCTTGCTTTTTGTAGACATATATTTTTTTTAAAAAACCCTATGATATTTTCCAGGAGAGCTGAGTTTAACTGTAGTGTTAGTAGACTCAAATGTTAAGATTCTAAATGAAAATCAAGAAAGTTGAGATCATTGCCAATCTCACTGGTGCATTGCTTGGAGAGATATTTTTTGTAATACACTTCTTGAGTGTGTAAAATTGCTCCAATTTCTAAAATGAGTTTGAGATTGATCATGTCATGAGACAATGAAGGAGACACACTTTATCAGTATGGTATGGCAATACCCCTTCATTTACACAAAAGACTATGGGAAAACCACAGCCTGGATCCATTTCCTGAATGCTAGTTTCTGTACTTAAACCTCTACTCATATGACCAGCCAAAGAGACAATAGCATAAAAGAATAAAGAAGAAATAGTATAAGTAAGTTATGAAGAGAGGAGAGTGATATTTTTATATCTGAGCCTTGCCATAAATAAATTAAGTTTCAAAATTGGAAAAGGTAAATAAAAAAGAATGTAAAGAAATACTTTAAGAATAGCAAGTCTGAAACAATGCAATAAAGTTCATGAGCTGTTACTTAACAGTGTTGATTTTTTTCTCCCTTTCCATCTTCCCTTTTCCCTTCTTTCTTTCCCAATAATATTTATGAGAGTTGGGAAGGTGGGAAGTTTAAAATAGATACAACTGAAAAGTAATACTATTTAAATCTGAACTGAGGAATAGTAGGTAGGCAATTACTTTAATGTTAATCTTGTCAGCAGTGAATAAGGAAGACCTCCTTCCTTCTTCCCTGTGACATTCCATAATGAAAGCAATAAATGACTAAAGATTATCAGAAAGCAATTCTATATGAAAGTGACAACTAATGCTCAACTGTTCTCCTGTATAGAAAATCCTTTCCTTTCTACGTTTTCCTTCCAAGTTTAAATGAAAAAAGAAAGAAAGAGAGAGAAATAAAGAAAGAAAGAAAGAAAGAAAGAAAGAAAGTCAAATTCTAGAGAAAACAAGTGGACAGAAATGCCTGGATTTCATTCTGAAAGACCAATGTATTCTGCACCGGGCAGAGAGATTTGAATCTATTCTTTTTTGTTTGTTTTCAAGATGGCAAGAACACTCCCAAGGGCTACATCCACTCCTGAAGTGCTCCTTTCTTCCTCCTGCTCTGGCCTACCTATGTATTAGTTAGAAAAAGTGTGCCAAACCATTATAGACATTTCTCACGTCATCTAAAAGCCCTTTGGCAAATTTGATTATGTTCAAGATGTGATTTTAGCTTAAAAAGCTGCTTGTTACATTAGGTTGCCTGTGAAGATTCACTTCAATGATAGAATAGGTATGCATATTCACTTACAGGAAGATGTAGCAGGGACAGCTTTAAATAGACAATGAGGTCTATATTTGAGAGCTTTCTTAGCAGAAAGTTCTAAGTGTTTATGGTTGACTCACCACAGCTGATAATTGGGTCTTTCATATACAGGGCTGAGAACTTGGGTTACACCGAGTAGGGATACACTGTGAACTGAAAGAGAAAGTCCCATGTCTGCTTTCAGTGATTCCCACTGGAGAATCTAGGGGTTAAGATGTTTAAAGCACCCCTGTTTCAATCTACTCTTGAATGCTTACACCATCTCCAAATTTAATAGCTACCACCCACTGGCTCTGTGAAGCCTCTCAGACTTGCGTTCAGATTTTATCTCCATATGAGGTATTGACTGTGAACAAGGACTTTGTAGTTCCAGGAAGTTAAATCATTGCCCAAAGATATATGACTAAATGGGAGTTGGAGAATTCAAGGTTTGCACTCCAATTCAAATGGCTTTACAAAAGGTTCTCTCTACAATGGCACTTGGCTATTTCAGACTGTTGCAGAATGCACAGAAGCACCTGAAAGGAAAAAAAAAACTGTGCTTTGTTATTAGGCTTATTCAAGTAATCGCACATTAATACATCCTATGACTCTAACAGTGTTCAGAGTAGGGGACTTTATTGTAGCACCTCTAATCACTAAGGTCAAGTCGTTCTCTTCCACAGACAGACCATACTCATGAAGTTGGGATTTACATTTGGTGCTCCAAATCTACTTTTATTCCCTGAAGAAGGGAAACAATGTCTATAAAAGGATGATGGGTACCAACATCTTTAAAATATAGACAACTCATAATATTTGACATTAATTTCTCATTAGAAGAAGAAAACCATAACATATATTGGTCAGTAAAAGTATGGAGAAACTGTTGCAGTACAGTTCTTACAGAAGCCAAAGCAATGTATACTGCAGTATTAATTACTTTCCTTGACAAAGTAATCGACCAAAACCAACTATGAGAAGAGACATTTACTTTGGCTTATAGATTCGAAGTCTCTCAGGCCATTGTAATGGGAAATGAACAGCAGAGTCTACGGAGGCAGAAGGAGCATGTGGAGGAGGGTCCTCATATTACAGTGCACTAGAAAAAAAGACGTTGAAAGAAGGGGCCAGACTGTAACCATTTATGGTCTGTCCCAGCTATGCCTTACCTTATAAGCCTCCCCTGACCCCCAAAACATCACCACCCATTGTGTCAAAGTGTTTTAAAGAATGAGCCCAGAGATGGAGAGATGGCTTAGAGATTTGTGGAATTTTTTCCTCTTTCAGAAGATCCAGGTTTGACTCCTAGCCTGTGTGGTGGTTCACATCCACCCATAAGTCCAGTTCTAGGGGACTTGACACACTCTTTTAATATCTGAGGGTATCAATTATGCATATGGTACATGCACATACATGTATTCAAAATGCTCATTTGCATAAAATAAATAATAATTAAATCTAAAAATATTAAAAAATAATCATGAGCCCACTGGTGACATTTCAAATACAAGCCACATTTAGATCTCAGTATCTTCAATAGAATAGTGGAATGAAAACATGTTTCCATTTCTGAAATCACCCCAAGAAGGATTAATATTCACCTACAGGGATATCTTTAGACTTCTCATCTTGATTTTTCCAATTTAAATGCACATATTTGATATTTATTGATGGGACTACTTGGTAAATGCTGTATCTACCCAAGAAACTGGTATACTTGCCATGGCCATTAGAATAATCTTGTAAGGTATGTTCTGATACTACTTTGATGACAAATCTGTTGTGAGGAGAAATTAAATCCTTTCTTAAGGTTCACAGAGCAAGGTAAGTGGACAGACAGCATTTAAGCTTGGAAACAAAGGAGGTGGGCAGGAACCTGAATGTGAGCTCTATAACAGAAACCACCATGTGCTATAGCATAAAGAAAAATCCCAAAGGAAAAATAACATCAAAAAATAAATAAATAAAAGAAGAAAGTTTGGGAGAAGTCGACATGAAAGCAGCCATTTACATCTTCCACTTAGTAAGATGGCATCTTCCTACTAACCTGTGGAATTTTCCACATTGTCCTGGGCCTATGTTGCAATAAAGAAAAGAAAAAAAAAAAAAGAAAGAAAGCTTTCAATGACAAATGATGACAGTACAAGAAGGAAAATGCAGCCTTATGTTCAGATTCCAGATGGAGTCTATGATGTTGTCAGGTAGGAAACTGTTTGACTTACAGCCTCAGTCATCTCAGAAGAGCTGTTTTTGGATACCTGTAATAGATGCAGAACATCGGAGCATAGCTCAGGTTTTCCCTAAATCTTTTTTACTGTAGTTTAAAGCCCAGAAGAACTTTTGACATGAAAATGTAAAGCTAGGCGTTTCTTACCAGTAAGTGTGATGGTGCATCAGCATGCGTGGTGCCCAGGCTCCGGGAGTCCCACTGGGGTTTGGGGAAGGCTTTGGAAAAGTTGTCCTTCCATTTCCTTATCTGGAGAAAGCAGGATGATTAACCTATAGGAGTTTGAGGAAAGAAGAAAAAATTAATACAAGTGAAATGTTTAAAGCTGCTTAGTTGTGCAGTGCTCGTGTTAGGTTGCAAACTGAACTTTTAACGAAAATTGCTCTTTGGTTTTTCTATTCACCCTTCAGAAACCATGAAGATGCTGTTGTTGGTTTAAACTATTTTGTTAATTCTGTGGTACATAGTAAGAGGATCACATCCTCTATACTAAATATCAGTATCATTATGAATGGCAGTCAGTGGGTGGAGCTTTTCTAAAAAGCAATGCATTAATTTCTTTTGAGTCTCTGTGGCAAAACACATGGCAGAAAAAAATGAAAGTCAGAGGGTGTTTGGCTTCCAGGGAATCTCACTCCATCACGATGGACAAGGCTTGATTCTAGGAACGGCTACATCAGGCAGTCAGAAGACTGCATGTGACCCAGCACAGGAAGCACAAACTGCAAAGCGCAGGTGGGAACCAGGGGCTGCACTAATCTTCAAAGACCCTGCAATAGTGATCTGCTTCTCTCAGCCAGACTCTTCGCCTCAAGACCTACAAAGCTTTAAACACCATCCTATACATGGAACGTCCTACATACTGGAAACTTCTATACAAACTTAGAGCATAGGAGAGACACTTCGTGTTCAAAGCATGCCAATGCCTATGAAGCCAAATGTATTTTTTAAGTTATTTTTAATAGCCACTTCTCTAAAAAATCTTCACACCATTTAACAACAGTGTTTTGATATGAAGTTGTAGAAAGAGAGCTCTGTGTAGGAATAACCCAGTGTTATTCTTGCTCACTTAAAATTGATTTTTCTCAGCTAAGTCACTTAGTTAAAGCTACCAAATCCTAACTCCTCCTATATAGAAATTTTACTAACTTTCTGGTTATTATTATTATTATAATACCCTGTGATTGTGTGTTTTATATGTGTATGTACATTTATTTATTTGCACATTCTTTGTTAATGGGTACTATAACAATTACACAGAGATGATAGGAATAAGAACTGTGAAGTAATTAAACTTCTGTCCTATAATTTTTCCATAATAAGAACCCTGTAAACTTAATATATAAGTGTGTGCATTTAAAAAAGCATGTATTTTTAAAAACAGTCACATGTACTCAGACCAATACTTACCTATATCTCTGTATTTTTCCATTCCTGCAAAAGAAATCTGTAAGTAGTTTCTGTTAGGTGGGGTGAGTGTGATGGGCCATAACCATGACCTTATACATTAAGTTCTCAAGATAGCACACAAATGAATACCCAGGGCTTACCACGAAGGTGATATAGAGGAAAACAAGTATTTTTACAGTCTCTCCTCATTTTCCCCTCAACACTCAAATTTTAAGATTTCTTTAATGGACTGCTGTAGTTCTACAGAGCAGGCAACATAAAACTAAGACTAGCTATGATCAAGCACCACAGCTTCCCACATTAGCCCTGTCACTTCAACAGTTTTTCCTTCTGCAAAACTAACTTTTTTCCACCTGTAAGACAATAATAAAGTAGTATTGATGTATGGTGAGAATTACATTACATTGAAAAGCACACAAACCGTAACTAACATTTACCAAGTTCACATAATGTAAACCTCACTCATTTGGATCTGTCTGATGTTTTGGAAGGCATTTAAACAAATCTTGAAGACTCAGGGTCACATGCAGTCAGAGGTGGTCACAACTTTCTCTTGGGTTTTCAGGTCAAACAAAGCAGACCTAAGGAAGTTCATATATTTTCCTGGCACAGAAATTGAAAAATATGCATGTTAGAAGGCCAATGAGGAGGAAGAACTGCTTATTCTTATTATGTTGAGGATATTTCTCTTTCTTGAGGTTCACACTTTTTGTTCAAGTAAAAGAGAATTTTTTTTCTATTCTAACTACAGGCTCATACCTGTAGTATAACTGAGGCAAGAAGTTCATGAATTCCAGGTCAGTCTAGGCCACTTTACCAATAGCCTTGTCTGAAAACAAAACAAAACAACAAAACATAGTTCTTGTCAACCAGGGCTATATGCACAGTCAACATATATACAAATCTCCAATTTTAGTATCAAAGGTGTAAATTTGAAAGCAGCAAAAGTAAACTCAAAATTACACTGAAAAGAAAAACTCATTTAGTCAAAAGTGGAAATAAAACTACAGATATATGCTTTTTCATAATACATTCACATATTTCCTATATACTTATCTTTCCAGTAGTGGTAAAGTCATAATAAAGTATTAGGGAAGCAAATATTTTCTCATCTATGATAGCTGTCATTCAATGTGCTATAATGATTACTCTAAATGTTATTTAAACCTAATGTTAGAATTCACTGAAAAATGGTAGGCATAAGTGAATTCATTTATGATCACATATTGGCCACAAAGTCATAATATACTGGCTACAATTTTGCTGGCTTATGGTGAAGTACAATTATAAATTTCTTACAGTTAGTATTTGCATATTTACAGTAAAATTCGTGGCATCAGCCAACATTCAGAAGCAAAAGTTCTCTTCCTACACACTAATCTGCAAGAGAATAGAGAAGCTAGCAGGAGCTGAAATGGAATTCAGTAAACTGATTTTGACGTTGCACCATCACAAGGGAATTACATACACTAAATGTGCCATTCAGTCAATATAAATCCTGACGCCAAACCTTTTAAAGTGGGTTTTGTTCTTATAGGCAAGATTGTTTTACATGAAAGTGGTGTACTTACGTCAGCAGCATATGAAGGATGTAAATTATGTACTCTATGTTGGGACTTTGTAATAAATTATGTATATAGCGATGGAGAAAGCACGAACACAAAAATTTTTAAATGGGTGAAATTTCCATGATAATTTGTTTGACTTATTAACAACAAAATTCATGCTTAAAGTAACAGTAATATTTACTTTTAACTGAAGGTAAGATTAATCTTATTTTGAAGATACAGCTACACCTGCCATAACTATTAAACTAATCAAGGTTGCTGAGAACAAGTTTGGGATTCAGTGCTTACAATTTCATGTTTAAATCTAAATATACCAGCAACTCCAGTAGAGGGCACTGTGCAAGGGTCTGCACTCTGAAGAGTCTTTGTTCTGCTGGCAGTTCATCTTAACTCATGCAGGGGCTCCCTCTGCTGTCCTCTTAGACCAGAAGACAACTATGTCTGTGTACACCCCCAAGTCTCAAAAGTGGACAATCATAGTCTCAAGACTATAGCAAACTGCAATTTCAGATCATCCCAACGTCAGCATCCTAATCTGAAAAAGCTAACATGCAAACTGAATGGAACTTTGTTAAATGGTTCTTTAAATATATCCTGAAAGATGTTATTTCCTCTAAGAAAATTAGGTAGGCCAATAAGAGAAAATGAAATGATACCTTCATTCATACTGCGCACCACGAGAAGAGAATAACATAGAAATGAAAACTGCAAGCAACTGTGATCAATTAAAATATCAAAATACATGTACACACTGTGTGTGTGTGTGTGTGTGTGTGTGTGTGTGTGTGTGTGTGTGTGTGTGTGCCTGCTCAGGGAGATAGGTAGTGTGTTGGAGTGGGGGGAGCATTTCCCCTTTGACCTCTTGTAACTTTACATCACACTGTTTTTTTAATATTGTTTTATTTGTATTTATTTGGTAAACTTTTGGGGTTTGTACACTTACCTAGAAGGATAAAGAGAAATAGTTTATGTTTAGACATATGTAAGGAAGATATATTTTGAGGTTATTATGCTTAAAATATTTTTTCTGAAGTGACTTTCATGTTAAATAGGAGTGTTTGCCAAAAAGGCATTCTAAATAGTGTACAATATTTGATTAGCAGTTAGCTAATTAATGAATCAACCTTCATTTTAATTTCAAATCAGTGTTAAAATTCATTCATACCTGGATTTACCTTAAAACCATACATTAGTAAATAAAATTGCTTTGGCCTTTGTACTTCCAAGCCAAACACAAGCCATGGTTTTAAGCAAAATTGTGGAAATTGTAAGAATGGTGAAACCTCCTGGCCTTTTAATGTGAATATCAATAAATGAAATCTTTAAGATTCAAAACACAACAATAATAAATCTGGTTCTAAGAATTTATGAGATGAGTTTTATAATTGTTTGTCCCTGAGCAGTAGTAATTGTATATGCTGGCTACACAATAGTAATGAGCCGTAGTGTTAGCAGCATCAGAAATAGATATATTTTCAGATTTGTTGTTCGACTTCAAATTCACCAGTCATGTGGTTCTTATGGCAGAAGAACAATTTTCTTCTTCTTCTTTTAAAAATCACATTTAGCTTATAGAGTTTGAATTAATAAGTTCTAGGTCCAAATGTGGTACATCAGGCAGGACACATAACTCTGTGCTGAAACATACACTAGGAACCACAAGGTCTTGGTTGCAACACTCAGCAATACACACACACACACACACACACACACACACACACACACACACACACACTCACCAATTTGTCTGGTGGCATAAAGTTTTCATATTTAATGTATATGTTCCTTGGGCCACCAACCTTACTGTATTTGTAAAATTCTGGAATCCACATTTGGGAAAGAATAGAAAACTGTTAAGATGATTTTTATCATTGAAATGTTTTGTTTCATTTCTATAATCTATACTCTATTATGGTTATTACTTCATAAAGAACATTGAAAGGAAATAGAAAAACCATTTTAGAAGTTGACATTTTAAGTGAGGGAATATGTTTGGTTCCTTCCTGTTTGATCTCATTTGGGGGCTGGCAGTAATTCAGAAGAAAACAGGCTAAGTTATATTTAGGTTCTTTTGGGCTAAGAGGAAAGAAAACCTCACTGGTAGTTTAGTGTGGTGTAGATGGATGTTTCCGTGTCACCTGGTCCCACAGCCATTCAGTCCCAAATAAACACACAGAGGCATATATTAATCATAAGCTGTTTGGCCTATTACTCATGCTTATTACTAACTAGCTCTTAAACTTAAATTAACCCATAATTCTTATCTATATTTAGCCAATTGGCTTGGTACCTTTTCTCAGTATGACATTCTCATCTTGCTTCCTCTGTGTCTGGCTTGCGACTAACTCTCTGACTTCCTCTTCCCAGAATTCTCCTAATCTGGTAGGCCCACCTATACTTTCTGCCTGGCTCCTGACCAATCAGTGTTTTATTAAACCAATATGAGTGGCAAATATTTACAGTGTACAAGAGCATTATCCCACATTAGTTTGGGTCTTGATATTTGGACATGATAAAGGATGGACTTTATTCCTCAAGCTTGGAATATATTTCAACAGTAGCTTACTTTTCTTTCAAAAGAGCATGCAAATTAGTGGTCTTTATTATGACACTTTCATGTGATCGGTTATTGTAGAAAACTTATTGTACAACCTTGTGTTTAATATCTTTATCATTGTTAAAATTGATGGTAAAACTGATTCCAAATTCCTGTTCTCACCAAGTTCTTAGTCTAAAAGCAAAAGAGGCCATATGGGTGAAGCACATAGTCCAAACAAAATAAGATTGTTCATTTAATATTATGTTACAAACCACAGTGTGTGTGTGTGTGTGTGTGTGTGTGTGTGCGTGTGTGAGGAGTGTGAGTGTGTGAGAGTGTATATGCATGTGTGTATGTATGTGTGTATCTGAGTGTGAAGTGTATGTGAGTGTGAGAGAGTGCTGTGTGTATGTCTGTGTGTATCTGTGTGTGAAGTGTGTGTATGAGAGAGAGTGTGGGTGAGTGTGTGTATGTGTGAGTGTGTATATGTGTGTGTATGTCTGTGTGTATCCGAGTGTAAAGTGAATGTGTGAGAGAGAGTGTGTGTGTGTATGTCTGTGTGTATCTGTGTGTGAAGTGTGTGTGATGTGTGTGTGAATGTGTGAGTGTGTGTGTGCATTATGCTCTGCATAAACACATGGCAGTCAGTGGTTGGTACTGTCCTGTAGCACTCTGCACTCACTCTCTACCTTGTATTCTGTCATAGAGCCTCTCCCCCCCACTCTGAATTTGCTGGACTGGCCAAAAGCGTCTGTGTCTATTCCTCTCCAACATGCCCTTCCCAGCTCAGGGTTACTCTTGGCCTTTAATTAGGTTCTAGGGATCTGACAACAGAGTCTAATGCTAGCGCAGAAGTCATTTTACCTAAAAAACCATCTATTTCCCTGTCTATCATCTTTTGCTCAAAATAAAACTTTTTAATAACATTGTCATAAATGCATAATTATTGGCATAATTCTAATTAATTCTGAATTATTTGAGGAATGTTTCATGAAAAGGATGAATTATCATGCTTATGTATGCAAATTTTTTCTTTAGAACAACTGCAATTAAAACAAAATGAAAACTGATTTCCAGCAACCTCCCTACTATTACTAATGTCTGCACATCTGGCTAAGTGGTTTGGGCTGGACCTGCCATCTGTTTGAGCAAAGACAAAATTTAAAAATCAACAAATATTCTTGGCATTAATTTTATTTTACTTTATTTTATCTTTGAGGAATGCCTAAACTTCTTGTCAATGCTTTGAACACCAAGTGTCTCCGTGTTCTACATCATTACGTGGCTACACAGCTCATGTTTTCTTTGTCTTTATGACAAAGACATTCCCCAAGGAATGTCTCAAGTGGTGTCCACATACTGCAGCAATGAGGAAGGAAGACCAGAACCAATCAAAATTGCCCTTATTCAGAATTGCAGGGAAACATTTTAAAATCTCAAGAGACAGTTTTTATATTCTTTTTGGAGAAAAACTCCTACAAAATTATCTGCTTTAAATATGAGTGATTGCTCTTCATTTTTTCAAGATAAGAGGGATAAAGACTATAGATAATTTTCATGGATCAAAGCGGATTGGTTTAGCTATCTGTTGTAAGGTTTTACTTGAATCTTTTACAAAAGATTTTCAGTTAAGTCTTGTTAGGTCTCTGTTTCGTAAGTCTAAGCTCTGTGCTGTTTACAATATTTTAACAGGGATTAGGGGAAGTGAGGTAAAGCAGTAAACGCCCACATTTAAATATTTCTTTTCTGGTGGATTTTAGTTAAACGATCACAGAATATTTGCACAGAGGGAATGAACTGATAGAATGTCATCTGCCATGACTCACGTGTCCCAGACACTGTTGTGGACATTTCTACCCCCATGGAAGTCACTTCACAGTAGAAAAGCTAGACAACTATGCATTGTCTAGCTGCTAAGGTTCTTGTTCATCACCTAGAGAAATATTATTGCAACATAAATGTGGTTAGAAGTTTCAGAAAACTGAAGAAAAAACTGCCCAAGGATGACAGAGCTCCATCATTCTCTGAATCCAAGTCCTTCAGAGGATACATCATCCTCAATGATTTCTCATGACGGCACACTAGGTTTGACGCTTAGCCTTCCCGTGGACAGACTGCGTGAGTTGTCTTCTTTCTGTCCGTGACTTTGGGCCCCATAAAAGACACACATATTTTGAAGAAAATGCATGCATATAGCATGCATTTCTTTTCTTCAAAAGAAAAGAAATACTTTATATTTTCTAAAAAATATAAAGTATTTCTCTGTGTGTGTGTTTGTGTATCTGTGTCTGTGTGTATTTACACACAAGTGCAAGTGTCTCTAAAGATTATAGGTCTCCTGGAGCCAGATAAGCACAGTGGGTGGTAGAAAGCTGCCTGATGTGTATTCTGGGACCAGAACTCATGTCTTTTGCTATAGCGGCAAGTGTTCTAACTATTGAGCCTTCTCTCTAGCTCTGTGATCTGCAATTTCCTGTTTTATTTCTCTAAGATAATGCCTCTCAAAAGACTTCAAAGTTTCCTTTAACTTTTCTACTATGATCCCACATATCTCATTCCAAATTACCTATATCCATTAAAATTAAGTGTTATTTTTCTCCTTTAGGAAATGGTACCTGCAATAGTTCCACCTAGTTGTTTTTGTTTGCCAGAGAAGAACATCATTTTGACACTCAGCTGGTGGATTGATCTGTGGGAATCAGCATAGATTTATAGCTTGTGAGCCCAACTGGGATGACTAATGCTACATGACTCCTTACTCACCACTGCACCTTTGTATATCCATGCACCTCGATAAGTGTCTTCATAGCACACCTATTATGCATTGTAACACCCTGGAAATAAAACCCCATAAGACATTTCTTAATACACGTTTGTTGAAGAAATGAATAAATAGGAAAAATTATAAATATCTTGCTACATCTATGTATGTGTGTGTTTTTGCCAGCACAAACTAAGTGGTCAACATAGTGAAATTTGCTTTGTATTTCTTTTCCAACCTTTTTTTTTCTCTGCAGAAAGAAGAGCTGCATTTGACCCATTGGAACTCAGGTGAGTGATAGTAATTAAAGTGGGTATAGAAAAAGTACATTTAAAAGCCAGCTTTCTAGTGAACCCAAATATCAGTTACTACGCTGAACTTCAAAATTATCCATTTTGATTTCTTAAAATTAAATGATCAGAACTTGAAAAATGATTAAGTTCTGTACTAGAAAAATAAACTAAATTCTCAGTTTCTGTGTCCTTGCAGAATAAGTCAAATAGTCTGCATTCTTTAGCCATAGGTCCATTGTGAATAATGAACACTGTTTATTCTCCCTGGAACCAACTTCAGCACTGAAAGGTACAAGAAAAGTATCTCATTCTTTTTTGTGCATGAAACTCTTCAGGATTTAGTAATTACTAATAAATTGCTGTAAATGAAGTTTTCATTTCTCAATAAATAGGCTTTTAAACACATTTGTTTTTCAAGCTCTTGATTATGCTAAGATACCTTGTATACACGTGCTTATCACAGACACAAATAACAGAATACAGACACAGTGTCTCTGAATGTTTATGTATTAATACAGCCCCCCCCCCACTTTTCACTTCCAGGTTGGCCGAATGCATTTCTGCCTGTGTGTGCATGAACTCACAGGCACAGGCTTTCCCAGGCACACCCACACATTTCCCCGATCTTCAGATCGTCATCCTAGGCCTTGCACATTATTCTTTCCAAACCTCATGGCCTCAAGCATAAACATACCTTTCCTCTTCTGTTTACTGATTTACTCCTCACCTGACAAACATTATCCTCTGACCATGGCCCGCCCGCTCATCCTGCCTGCATTTGCCAACCAAAGAACCAGTGACTGCTTGCAATCCCTAACTGGGGGAAAATATCATTTGTCAGCGGCAAAGTTTAGAATTTTCAGAAGGGAAACCAACACTTCTGAGCAGTCCATTGGATTTCTGGAGCTAGCAGATGTTGCTGCTTGCCTTTGAGCTTAATGATGTCTCCGACCGTGCAAAGATGATAATGTTTCATTTCTCAGTAAACTTAAGTGAAAAGCCATTACTTCAGAAAGAATATGGCTTGTCCAGGGAAAACAAATCAACACCAGTTCTCTAGTTTCAATCCCTACAGAAAGGCATACCTCTCATGCTTTAACAAATACATTTTGATGCTCACTAAAATGTAGTCTAGGGCAGCCTGGCTCTGTAAGAACACTGGGAAGCCAAAGCTTTCACACAGAGATCATGTGCACATTTTGCTCACACTATATGAAACTAATAATCAAGAGATCTAGCTGAAAATATGTTTAGCGTTGATGACCACAGAAGTCTGCCTTACAGCTTATGTGGTTAGGCTGACAGCTATTGCATACAAAGAATGTTCAGCTTTAACTAGCTTTCCCAACACCCTGACAGTGAATTACCACACATCTGTAGCAAAAAAATAAAATTGTTCAATCCAAAGGCATAAGCTTAACCCTTGCTGTCTGAGCTAAGTCTGATTCATAGCTCTACCATTGACTGGAAAAGACTCCTTCACTGCTGGCCTTAAGTATTTTAAATTTCAATTCACTAGTAGCATTTATTTTTTCTTGTGGGTTCCAGTTAATTGTTCAGGATATACATTTGCACTACATTCTTTGAGACATTTCATTTTTAGAATAGATTTCTGAGTGTAGAAAAACATCTCAATAACAATTTGATACTAGACTGTCAAATCAAAAGACTTCATTTATGCCTGTAGCCCCACACCATGGCAAATACAGGTATTCCTCTTATGGAACAGACCTTTAGTTGCCCACATTACTAGTATCTAGTGTGCATAACGAAATGGCCCTCCGTGACTTCCAAATGTGCAGCTTATTTATACACACTTATCATATTCCCTTCAAGGCTCTGCTTTCTGCTTCTCCCCTTCCTGCCTGACAATATGCCGCCATGCTATAAAAGCCCTGATGCCCATTTTCAACGATTAGCTGTACATCAGCATTACCACCGCAAATCCACAAGTTTCACATCAAGCATTAAATGGGATGAATATTGATCTGCTAAAGAGGATTTATTTATTTCTAGCTCTATCCAAAGATCAACTGCTAGCAGCTTTTGGGGGATCTGTGAAGCTCTCCCAGCACAAAGCTACTGCATACATGACACTGGACTTGACATTTCAGTTCTGGAAGAAAACCAAACAGTAAATTCAGTGCAATAATCCTAGATAAATGAGATGATCACTGGAAAAGCTGAGATAGTTAAGTGGTCTATCAGAGAAGTCCAACGGATGGTATTGAACAGTTGCTACCTAGAAACTTCACTCATGTCAATATGGTCCAAAGCACCATCATATCAGATGCCAATATAATCACATTAAAACTGTCTCTACCTCCTGCCTGGCTCTTTCTTTTTGTATTTCTTTCTGTTTTTTTTATTATTTATTTAAATTGCCTGTAAATAATGCAAAATGTGACAAAGCCTTAGCCCAGCAATTGTTTTGAATATGGATAAGCAGCATTCTAATGTGGTGGAACATATATGAGATGCATTAAATTGAGTTATGCTCTGTAGATGGGCCAGGGGACTCCCTATTCCTGCTGTTGAAGAAGTATAGCTCAAAAGTCAGAGCTGAACATGTTTATAAGGCAAGAAAGGTCAAATGTGGCCATGGAAATGTAAAGGCTTGCTGAGTTAGCTCTTCCCCCAGAAACTTAAAAATACCTACTCTTCTCTGTACCATTCAAATCCCATATTCAATTAAAACTCATGACTGGATTTAGGCAGAACCAAACAAATGTGCAGTCTTTGCCTAAGTTTGTCATGGCTGAGTGAAGTGTGCTTGAACTATTTAATAAAAACCAAACTTTACTTTTAACCATATAGGCATTTAAATGTGGTTTTCTACAAATTTCATTATCAGAAAGTAGGAAAATTCATGTGGATTCAGATTATTTAAAAGTATTGGGCTAACCACTAGTAAATATATACTAGTATCCAGTTGTAAAAACAAAGTAAATTAGAGTCAACATCTCTACTGTGTCTATAAATACAGAAGTGTTCATTAATTGTTGTAAGGCATCTCATCAAATGATTTCATTTGGAATTCTAGTAAGCTCAGTGCAAAACATATGAAAATAATTTCTGAAGAAGATGTAGTCACACTAGTCATATATGTGTCCTTTGTACATGTATTCATATCTAACACATGCATACATTATCTTCTCAGAGTAGGGGGTCTGTGCAGGTGCTTGGGCCTTCTGTTAGTTTGTAGATGAGCTTTCTGAAGATTGGAGGGTAGCACCCTCTTCAATGACAGAAAAGTCCTGGGCTCCCATTCCCTCCATATTTGTGCCACAGTACTTATAGCTGCTATAGTTGTGCACACCAGACAAATTGGCTGGAAAAATACTTCACTTCCTTTTGATTTGTGAAGACACTATTTTAGAGAAAGAATGGATGGAAGTTTAAGCCACTTCCTCAACAAGGAGGAAATAACTCTTGGATTTCTTGCCAAGCTCAGTCCCATAATAATGTTTTGCTACCTGACTGTCTGGGTGCATTTTAATTATTTAGCCTGTAGAGTTAAAGCATTTAAATAACTGAAGAAAGGAAACACAAATGCTGGGGTTTGGACTGGAAGTTGTATTATTTGAAGGTTCTAAAAACAATATCTCAATTTGTAATTACACTTTTGGAAAAGAAACCCTCTGTATTAATTATGTTTCTGGAAACTGAAATATTATACTTTGTTGTGGGTACTTGAGACTTTCGGTAGCAGATGTCCTCAGAAGAGGTACCACTTACCTTAATTAGAGTTTGTTCACAGACCCGAGGGTCTAGATTGCCAAGGCTCAGTGATGTTTATCAGTCCAAACAGGGTCACCTGGAGAAAGAAAACTGGATTAAGCATTGTGTGTGTTCACTTTACTCTGTGATGGTGCAGTTCCCTTTAAAACATTTCCATCCCCCTGATAATGGGGATCACATACTGACTCTTAAAACAGATATTAAAGCACATTTTGACCACATGGGAACAATTGTTTATGTCAGTTCCTGAGATTTTTTTAATTAGTTAGTTTGAAGATCTTTTAGAAACGAGCAAGACATGGCTTTCAGTTTCATTACCCCCTCCCCCTTTCTTTTGGTTTTCATAAAGGAAGGCAAAGCATGATGACAATGGTTTGATAGTCCTGTGGGTGATGAGCGTGTTCTTTCCCAGAGATGTGTTTTCTACACTTCTGAACAATATTCCCTGGGGGAAGGAAAACAACATTTCCTCTTAGTGTGAGACTGAGAGTGGATTATTATATAAGATTGCACACCTGTATTTGTGCCTTTCTCAAGCCATTGTCTTGGAAACCGGAAAAGCCATGAGAATGTCAGGGCATTAATGCCACCATAGAATGCAGACGTCCTATTTATCATGACCTATTATCAATCACTTTCAAAGTCAGTGTGCAAAAGACAGATTTCTTTCTCTGATCTTTGTAACTGTCCTCTTCAGTGTTTCTTCTTTCTTCTAAGTATCTTCTCCTGATGGAAGGTGTTGTAGGGGCCAAACTCACTCTATATTGAACATGTCTGTAAAAACCCAAAGCTTGAAAATACTAATAATCTCTATTTTCAGCTATCAACCTCTCCATCTTTGTTATACCTAGAAGTCATGAGTAGTATTATAATGGATGTCCAGTAAGTGCCCTTAATACCAATGCAGATTAAAGCTTTCAAAAGCAATTGATTATAACTGTGATCATTGCTACTCCATTAGTTAAGATCAAACCACTCAAAAATTCAGAGAATTCTTTCATAGATGACAAACACAAAAGTCTCCATAAAGATATATATGTATTTTTTATAGGTCTGTAGTCTGTATGTAAGATTCTAAAATCATTTACAAACATCTCAATAGGTGTGGTTGTAGTACACTTGGGGCAGCCTCATTAAATCTAAGAGGACAAAATATTTGATTCAGTGAACTAACATTTAGTATTTGCCACACTGACACTGTCTCAGTGCACATGACTGGAGTAAGATAGATTGTCAAAGGATGCACAATACAGCCCCCTCCTTTACAAAGATAACATGATCAGACATGCATTTTCTTTTCTTTTCTTTTCTTTTCTTTTTGTGGAGCATGTAAGTCAGTATCAACTCTGTTGGTCATGGATAAATCAAAGCCATTTGGGTTATGTACTGTTTTGACTTTGTTTTTTATTTTCTACTCTTTTGAACTTTTTTTTTTAAAGTTTTTAATGTCAGCTTAGGACAAAGGTTCTCAACCTATGGGTCATGACCTCCTTGGAAAATTTCTCCCTCCAAAAATATTTACATTATGATTAATAACAGTGGCAAATTGCGGTTATGAAGTAGCAACAAAAATAAATTTATGGTTGTGGGTGTCACCACAGCATGAGAAACTAACTATATTAAAGAACCACTGGCTTAGCACAAACGTACCTGCAAGGTACTAAGGGAAAGGCTGGGGTCATCACTCTGAGAACCAGGCAAGGGATTAGAGTTGAATTGCTTAGTTAATAAAATGTCTATGCAAAAATCCAGAGGTTGGAACACTGTCTTGATGTTTCAGAGACAGATCTGTCTGGATCCTTAGGTCACTTTGTTGTCATCATTTTCCTACCAATAATAAGTGGATTTATTCACATCAGTGGTCTCTCTCGTGGTTCTATTGGTCTCGCCAGAGAACAGTGCTATGCTGTAGCTACGATGTGGAGAAAACCAATGCCTTGATTGAGACAACAGGTTTTGATTTCTCCCCATCCGTTGTTCTGGGTCCTTTTTTCTCTTTTTTAGATTAGAACAAAGGGCTTGTTCTTAGCCTGTGCTGCATGTGCTAATAACATTTATGGAAAAATGTAACAGGAAGGGCTTTCTTTTCCAGTTACACATGATACCGTCACCTCACAGAAGCTCCAGCAGCAGAAAATGTCTCTAACAGTAGCCGATTTGTATGCAACAATGACCATAAGGGTAACTCTCCAACAAGCCCGACTCTCATATATAATGCATAGCAGTTAATAAATCATAGTAAAATCAGATGGCTTAGAGCCAACAATACCTAACCAGTAATGGAAAGGGGTGGAAAGATTTATGGAGAGACAGATTCTGTCTGGATTTTGCTTTAAAGATGCTTGCCAACTACGGTGGAGTATCTCACTTTCCAGCTCTGGCCTTGAGTGTTCTGTTGACTCTCCCCGGATTTTCCTCCCGAGGATCCCTTTTGAGGAAAGCCGCTCCCCCCTTTCTTCTACCACCAGGTGGAGTGGTCTCTACTGAGCATTTAAGATTTTATATCTCAGACCAAGACATCACATGGGGAGAAAAATGTTCTATTGGGTTCTCTGGTTATTTAAAACTTTAGGTTTTAGAAAACCGCTTTTCTCAATCAAAAACACACAGATAATTATTCCTTGAAAATTCTGGTCACAAAGAAAATGTATGCCTCACACATCTTGACAGAGAGACAGAGTACTGTTTTTGCTTTATAGATCAGAGGAAACTGTTCCTACATGTGTTTATTGTATATCGTCACCATCGTTTCACTTGCTGCGCCAGCCATCTGAGTCATAAAAATCCAGAATTTTGCAAACTGGTCGCATGTCAAAGGAAAGAATACTGAAGGCAGCATGTGCCACACAGATCTTAGAGAAGCTCTCATGTTGCATCTGGTTCTGGTTATTAGTGGGTCTTGGCCAATTTCCGGTGTTGACATGGGTTGTTGAGATGAGTGGCAAACGTGTCACCTCAGAGTTAGAAATACCTGAACCTAATGAATTAATGATCCTTTGCAAATTCTTAACGTTAAAGACGAGGAAAGCAGATTGCTGAAGTGGTTGGGGAATGGACAGTTGAAATGTTGTTAGTGCTTTCTCTTATTTGTTTAATGGTCTATTTTTTGTAGACTCGATGTTCTATTTTAGACTAATACATTATATTTTATTTTTATATCTTCATATTGATGAAGCACAGGACGGAGTTTATCTTCTTGAATGTTATGGTGCCAACGTACATACTGTCACTAAAATAATATGAATTATGATGTTTCTTGGTGATGTTGACTTAAAGAATGAAAGACGAAACCTAAAACAAACCAGTTGTTTACTTATTTTTTTCTTTCTTTTCTTCCATGGTGCTTCTGGAATAGATGCCGTCCATTAAGACAGCCACAAGATGGCAGTAATTCCTCATTAAACTGAGAGTCTCAGCCCTGGATTTTAGAGTAGTGACTGACTCTTTCTAGGAGAGATGTAGAAAAGTAGAGAACCTCTTTGGGTTAAAGGTGAGAATAGAGGGTTTCACAATTAGAAATAGTAGGAGTGGCCTCAGCTAGAGGGCAATCAATTTTATCTTAATGTTTTCAGGTTTTTGGATGGGAGAAATTTCAGATGAAATACCGTCATGACTCAGAAGAGTTTTCTAGAAGCAATATTGTAAAAGGGCTCCTCTGGAATGATCAGGAATGTGACCAGTCTTATCTCTGTGTGCAGTAATTAATTTCCTGATGACTGTGAAGACTTGGCTTGTTTTGACAGATTCCATCTCTGGCTCTTCTGCAAAGGGCTTCATTAGTGATAGACACAGTGATGGTTGGCAACAAAAATGAATGGCTCGCGGTAAAAAAAATTCCATGTCCCTGAAAGAAAATATTAATTTAGGACAAAATAAGCGAAGACAAAAATACATAATTCAGTGTGCAAACAGGCTTGCCCTAGAACACTCCGTGGGAGAAAACAGAGAACAGCCCATCTTTTAAGTAGTCATGACATGCACAAAGCAATTCTGAAAACAGTACCTCTCTCTTCCCGTTTATTCTCTGCAAATGGTAAATTAGTAAAGCGATCTTTATTTCTGTAAATGTGACAAGACATGAGTATTATATTTAAAATTCAGAGAATCAGAGATTGAACTGAAGAAAAATTTAGAGACTCATCATCATTAATTATATTTTTAAAACTCTGTGACTCAGCTACATTATACTTTTGCAGAAGAAACAAAACCGGGAGAAGCAGGGGTAGGAAGCTTATCTATCCATCACAGTCCTTTGAAAGATTAAAAATGGGGAAAGGTCCGTAAAATTCCACAAAAACTGAGGATGTTGCTATCCAATGAATTTTATTACTTCTTCATATAATTTCATAGCATGTAATGGAAAGGAATTAGACTTATTTTTGTTTACGGTAATAAAGTCTATCTAGAGTCCATTGGGTCTAGGTAATCTCTAACTTCCTATTGAATTTGTAATTCTGATCCTAGAAATCCATGATTGTGACTAATTGTCTTCATGTGTACATACAAAAGAAAAAAGACCAAGAGATTTATACTGACATATCAACCTTAAAATTCTATTACTGGGGCTGGAGATGGCTCAGTGACTAAGGCCACATACTGCTCTTGCTCAAGACATGAGTTTGGTTACCAGCACTCAATCTCAGATGGATCAAATCATCTGTAACCCCTGGATGCAGGTGCGTCTTACACCTCTGGGAGCATCAGCCCTTATGTTTACATGTCTCTGCACACAGACACACATGAGCACATAAATAAAATGCTACTCTCAATGCAATTTACTGGATACTGTAATTTATATTTGAAATTTCATAAGGAAGGATTATATCTTACGTGTTCTTCCCATCCTGAAACAAACAAAAAATATAAAAAGAAGAGATTTAACTATGGAAACTATGGGAGGTTACAAATACATTAATCATTGATTACCAATTTACAGTTAAGGTATCTATCAAAATGTCCTATATTTCATGATATTACTCTTTTTTTCTGGCCTAAATCCCGTGACTGAAAACATTACATTATTTTGATTCTCTTCATCTGTGGACTATATAAAGGAACTTGACAAATTTAATTGAAATCCTCATTTTTAAATATATAGGTTGAAGCTAAATGTAACTCCTAAAATTCACGATACTTACTATGTGCTAACTGATTTTTATTTAAGTTATTGGAGCATAGCTGCTTTTATTTTGAACCAGGGAAAAGGTGACTATATACCTAACCTAGCATGAGGACTGGAGATTTTGACCATTTTTTTTTTCCATGCAAGTCATGTTTAAAAAGACAGATTCTTTACTGAAGGTAAGAGAAGAGGAGGGTGGCTAAGTGAACCGATGATTCCTTTATGGTCTGCTCACAATCTTTAGCTCATTCATGATATGCTGTTTTAGAAGATTACTTTGAAAATTTAAAAAGGATGGAAGATTGAATGCCCCTGAGAAGTGCACATTTTTGAAGCCATGAAACCTTCAAGAAGAAAATTAAGAATTTATGACCTAGATTTCATTCTTTAAAACCAAACCTTCTAATTATAATCTTCAAAGTCTTTTTAAATGTAGTTCAATTTTTTGATACAGAACACTACTGGTACTTCCTAACAAACTCAAGTGTTATAAAAAAAGATCAAGGTATTATTTACCATGGCAGAAGAAGTTCCCTGCACTGTCAGCCCATACGTTGAGTAATAGCAGCAGAATGCAAACCTCTTTAGCAAACATTATTCAAATAAGGTAGGCAACACTAAATAGAATGTTTTTTCATAACTAAAGGAGCAGAAACTTTTGCAATGAAGGCATTCTTTTCATAATGATATGGAGAGAATATGTTGACTTACAGTTTTCCTGTGTTTATTTCAGTTGGGCAGATTTGCATCACATGTGGGAAACTGGAATTAACAGTGGCAATCATGGAGATTTCATGTGTCTTTCTGGATAACCAGCAGAATTCTAATAATAGTTATTATTCTAATAATTGAATTCTGCATTTTTCATCAATTCTTCTCACTATACCCACAAATTGGTTAAATTGTGCAATACTGATAATAACTTGATTGAAAGAGAATGTGGATGTCTCAGTTCAGACCTTAAGCATTTATGTCATAATAATTAATTGAATGCTTATGCTATAGAATTAATTCGACTAAAATGATCTGCATGATGACATTGCAGTTTCACTTACCTATAAGAACTAGGCATAGGAGAGTGTAATGGGGAATTTAGTCTGGCACTCATCTGACTTTCTGGAGCTCAGGAATACTGGATTAGGTGCAACCTAGACACAGAATCTTACAATGACATGCTATAGAAATACGCTTGGGAGAACATTCTTAATTCAGCTACCAGTTGCAAAGATGAAGGTCCCTCTGCATTTTATTTGTACATCGTGCTTAACCTCTTAAAGTGGAAATGGACAAAGTAAAATCTCTTATTTTAGTGACACAATTTCAAGCACAATACAAGGACAGTCTATAATATAGTCATTATGATGGATCTAAACTCCTTTGACATACAAGGCTGTAGATAATCCACATCTCCATTCTGAATTCAGATATTATAATGAAAAGAGTTTAATTTGCAATACATTGTTAGCTTCACAAATGTCTCACACTGCTATTTTTAATCTGTTGTCCCTTGGTACCATGTGCATTGGGCAGTACACTCGAGACCTCCCAAATTATCACAGAGATCTACTTTGTGTCCATATTGGCATCTTAGAATCAGCGAGCATAATACAAAAGACTTTGTGAAACTGTCACTAGAATGGTTATCCCACTTGAGGAAAAACACGATTGATAATTGGCATTGGATAATAGCAGGTATAATATGAAATCTTTCATCTAAAATTCCTAGGTACCACCATCTTGAACTCATGCCACTTGATGATATAGGCAGTGAGCAGATTTTAAAGGGAATTTTTTTCAAAGTAGTTTTTCTAATGAATGGTTCTTGGTTCTCAAAAGAAAAATAAACATCTTAGGCCATGCAGTACAACAAAGCCGAAACAACTGCGGAAGGGTCTCAACGAAAATAGGTGTTTTATAATAGCTAAGTTCTTCTAAAATTATATGTTGTATTTTTGGAGTTACTGTATGAAGAATATTTTATAACCTGTGAAAAATGTCAAATTATCTGATACCTTAATAGTGATGCCTTAATGCCTAAATCTTCTTTTATGGAATTAAATGTCCACAAAAATACACATAGGCTCCAAAATTGAATTAAACTGTCAGTTCTGGTTCTGTACACCAAAGCATACTTTGATATGAATTCAAGTCATTTTTTACATGATGTATTCTGAGAAATTCTCATCCAAAGGCAAGGATGAAAGAAAAGCAAGGAGCTCAGTTAGTCATGCAAGATTTTTATACTATGACTCACTTGTAATTCACTTTCGGCAGTAGTACAGGGAAATCATAGCTATTTGGAGTCTACTCTCTTTCTCATTCTGCCATTGTCTTGCTCTTTTACTTTCGGATGGACATCCACACACACATCCACACACACGCGCGCGCGCACACACACACACACACACACACACACACACACACACACACACACACACACACACACACGAGTTGAAAGAGAATTATGGAAATTGCATACCAGCCCATATACTTTTTTGGTCTTGTAAAATGAGCAATTTTGAAATAATGGAATAAACTAAGTGAATCAAACTACCTGTTTTAGAGAAGAAGAGTAGTTTAAAAAATTTAATTACAGCTAGTTAATCCAATGCTTTAAGGAATGTCTATTTTTTACTTTTTCATTCTATTTTCCTATCCTGTTCTGATTTTGTTAAGATTAAAGGACATTGAGTGTAGCAGTGTGAGGATATAAATAATCCACTGTGCCTTAAGGATGTGTGGCATGTAAGAATAATCTCAGCCCCGTTTCCCATTTATTCACTCAATACATATTTGGGAAGCAAGGCTCTACATTCTTGGATGGCTTGAAATCTGCAAACAGAACACAGAAGACTTTGTGGAGGGTCCATTAGAATGGTCATTCTAACTGTGGAAAAACGTGATTGATAAATCACATTGGGTAACTGTAGGTCTAATGTGTAGTCTTTCATGTTCATAATCCATTTTCAGGGTACAAATATTTCATGTTCCATCATCTTGAATTCACTACCACTTGATAACATATGCAGCGAGCAAAGAAAAACAAAGCAGAATAAAAAACACTGAGGTTAATGTGAGAGTATAACCTGAAGTATTAAAGAAGATACCAGGGTAGACGTTATTAGTGCAGGAACTATGTGAAAGAATGAACATGGTTTTAGAAATAACAATGAAAACTTAAAAACTACTATGAAAGTAAAGTCTAAGGCACTTTTGGAGGCCTTGTACCATCAAAGGCCAGGTACAGTTTCTCTAAGTAACTAACATTTAATTTGAGGCTTGAAGGATTCAACCTGTAATGATCTTGAGTTTTATTGTTTAGCCCTGTAGTCTTCCACCCCTACCATGAGATTCTCTGGAGCCTTAAGTAATGGCTGCTGACAGGGTCACCTGACTGCTTGTTGCTTTGAGGAAGTCAGCATCACAGTTTAGTTCTGTGACACAAAAGGGAAAACAAATGAAATCCCAAAGCTTTCAATGTGGTTCTCCAAAGGCCATTTAATATAGTCTGGACAACTTGGAGGCTTGGATTTGTGTTGGATTATTGCCAGGCAGATGTGGGAGAAGTTCTCTGCTTGCCAGATAAAGGCTGCTTTATCTGTGTTCTCACTGAGCTGACATTAGGGGAGGGAGGATTTGTCTGCACTATAGAGGGTCCCAAGGGGAAGGTCAAGACAAGAAGAAGCTGGAAAACTAACAGAATCATTCTTGTATACCTGGTAGAGCCTATGGGAGAAGATCATCATCTCTGCTTGGATGTAGCTCAACCTTTTTCTAAAATGTCCACTCTTAGCCCAACATGCAGAGGAGCAGAAATTAAAACCAATTCTACCCCGGGAATGTAGTGCCCCTTGGATACAGTAGGCAGGGTAAAAAGGTAGGGGTGATATATTTACAAGATTATGGATTCTATGTGTAAATAAAGTCTTTAGAAATTAGTTAATAAATTAGCAGAAAGAGTATTCCTATATGCATGGGGGACTGTCCAGAAGTGCAAGGAATCGACCCTGGAATCAGTACAAGGTTACAGGGCTCTATACATAAACTGGTTCTCATGGGAAAGATCTCCAAATGAAAACACTAACAGAGAGGAGTGAGAAGACAAGCTAGGGTCTCTATAGATGAAGAAGTTTCCAGTTTTAAAATTAATTTATGTTTTATGTGTCCAGGATGTACATATGTACATGTTCCAGAATGCATATGTTCACGTGCATTTCTGTGTGCAAATGCACACATACATATGTGTGAATGCATGTGGTGAACAGAGGTCAATGTACTATCACTTGCTGCCTTATATTGTGAGACAGGATCTCTCACTGGACCCAGAGACCACCGTTCAGTGGTCTGACCAGCAAGCAAGCTCCGGGGATCCTCCAGTCTTTCCTCCCAGTACTACTGTTATAGGCATGTGCCTCATGCTTCACTTTTTGTATGGGTTCTGGATATTCAAACCAGGATTCACATGATACCACTTTTGAGGAATGCACTTTATCTGCCTTCCCCAAATAGAGTTTTTTAATCCTCCTTCCCCAGCAACCTGTCAAATGCTTCTTTTTCTTTTTTCTTCTGTAATTCTTCTCCCTGTCTTTCTCTCTTCTCTTTCTTTTTCCTGTATCTTGGAAGAGATTTAATGAATAGCTGGCAAGATATGAATAGGATGAGTTAAATGGGAGAGACACCAGGTTGGAGTGGCAGCGGCAGCTAATATTGGTATTTCAGCAGAAGGGTAGTGTTGTATAAAAATCACAGATCTGATGGCAGGCTCCTGGTCACACCACTGTTTCCCTTCAGCTTTGGACACCTGTTTTCCAAGTCCTTCCATACTCTGTATGCCCTCTCTCTTGACTTTTCAAATGTCCACTGTGCCTTCTGGTTTGATTAATGGGTCCACCATTCATGAGACCCCTAATTTGGGTTTGTTACTCCATTTCTCCCTATTTTTTCTCATTTAAAAAAAGTGAATAATGATAATACCTAAGTAAAAGTGTTGTGGGATGAAGCAAACTAATGTCTTTTTGGGTCCCAATCCTTCAGAAATATTAATGGCTATCACTATGACTATCAGGTTTTGTTTCATTTATTTACATTAATTCAAGCATTCACTTCAAAGTATTATGGTGATATTGAGAACACTGGATGATTTTGGAGTATATAGAAGGGGAATCTCTAACCACAAAATCTACAAATGGAATAGATGTAGACACTTAGAACAGAGAGTGGGTGTTATCATATCAAAGGATAGCAAAATTGGAGTAGTAACAAAGGCTCACAAGATAGATTAGAGCAAAGTTACAGAGATGGTTAATAGAGCAAAGTGTTCCTACCAGAAGATTTGTGAGCAGCCATTTGTGGATTTGTTTAATCGATTCATTTTTATGCTTAACAGTACCACCTAATTTCTATCTTTTTCTTTCTCCCTTTCTATAGACACAATAGAACATGATAATTTAAATATAATTATGTTGGCATATGATTGATTATTAGTGTTGCCAAGTTTACCAAGAATTACATTTTACCTTGTTTACAGTTAAAAAATTATACACATATTCACTGAGTCATTTAAAAATATTTTTGCACTGTTAACTATGTATTAAGATTTTCACAAAACACTCCCAGCAAATCGATCCTGTGTCAGTAGAGCCTATCTCCAAATCTATGCAGTCATAGACAATTGAACAAATAATAATGCAGAAAATTGGTGCATGTTTGGGAAGATGATAAAACATCAACTACTCATATTTTTTTCTATAGATAAGAGTAAATGTAGCATTTTGGCATTTTTTTGAGTTACTATTTCTAATGTCATAAACTTCCAATTTTCAACTGAAGTCTCAAACAAAGCAGCTATTACAAGTCCCTGGACTTGTAATAAATTCGTTGTATATAATATGGCTTTATCTTAACTGTGGAAATATCTTGGAGTCAACTTTCATGTTTTGCTTTGTTTCTGGACACCCACTTAAGAAATGGCTTGAACATAAAGTTACTATGGCATCATGAAACTTTGTTACCACTCCGTCTAAGCAAGTCTTCTTTCTAGTGCCCCCTTCTTATCCAAAGCTTGTAATTCTATGAGCTCACTCATGTGATTCACTGATTTGCTATGACCAGTGCATGGCGTTGTTTTCTTCACTTAGAAAAGTGAAGGAATTTCTCCCTCAGATTTGGATATCCCTTATTTTGGGGGCAAGTGTTGAATGTGAGACTGGAGTAGAGTAATTATTCAATGAAAACACTTCTAAGGTCTATGAGCCAGATTACTTGGCCTTTAATACCTCTGGTGCCTACGTAGAACTATAGTACAAGTTTGGGTGCTATATGTCTTTTCCTTGATGAATTTCCTGTTTTTCTTAACTTGTAAGTATTTAGGTCAATTTCTTCAGGAAAAGGTAGGATCTTGTACAGAGTCATAACATCCTCCACAATGCTTCTTAGGTAGAATGCACTTAATAAAAATATGTCAAATAAATTCAGTAATTATAATCACCAAAGATATATACTACATATTTTATCTTGTCCTCTTGTATACCCTCATGCTAATTAAAGAAATAAACACCAATAATATTATCATGTTTGTTTGTTAAGTTAATAATAATTTGAAATAAGTCAATATTCAGGAGTAAAAATAGCCGTTTTTTTTTCTAAATATGTATTCTTTTCACAATATCTTTTTTTTTTAATTGTCACACACAATTCTCAGGCAGGAAAATAACACTCGCATTTTTCCCCTCTTTTGACCTCCATGTCTAGTGAGTCACCAAGTCCAGTTGCCTTACTTTGTGTCCCCCGAATCTCCTTTCTCTTATTTCTCTATACACTGACATTTCTAATACATCACATTTATTCACTTTGGGGGCTGATACATGCAGCTTATAGCAGACACAGTTCAAGGGAAGAGATGAGCTCTGGAGAAGAATTACATTGTCCTGCCATGGATTCAGTACCAGGACTTAATGAATTGTGAAGCTGTCAGAAAAATCTCTTTTCTTTGTTCAATTTCTTTTTGATATATTGATTCTGTCTGTCTCTGTCTCTCTCTATCTCACTCTCTGTGGTGTGTGGTGTGTGTGTGTGTGTGTGTGTGTGTGTGTGTGTGTGTGTGTGTGTGTGTGTGTGTGTGTGTGTGTGTGTGTGTGTTTGTTTGTGTGTGTTTGTGTGTGTGTGGTGTGTGTGTGTGTGTGTGTGTGTGTGTGTGTGTGTGTGTGTGTGTGTGTGTGTGTGTGTGTGTGTGTGTGTGTGTGTGTGTGTGTGTGTGTGTGTGTGTGTGTGTGGTGTGTGTGTGTGTGTGTGTGTGTGTGTGTGTGTGTGTGTGTGTGTGTGTGTGTGTGTGTGTGTGTGTGTGTGTGTGTGTGTGTGTGCAGTTGTGTATGTGTGTGTAGGCCAATGGTTGAGATTGGGTGTCTTCCTTACATCACTCTCCTCCTTCATTTTTTGAGTCAGGGTCTCTCACTGAACTGGAAGCTTTGTATGTTGACTATACTGGCTGAACAGTAATCCTCAGGAATCTCTTTATCTCCATCTCTGTAGCACTGGAGTTGCAGATGTGTGTCACTGTACTGATTTTGTATGGGGGTACTGAATGTTGAACTTGGGTTCTCATGTTTGATGGCGCAAGTCGTTTAACAATTGAACCATATCTCTAGCCTGGACTTTTAAGTTTTTCTCAGTTTTAATTAGTTCCTTGAGAATTTCACACAATGTATTTTAATCATACTTATTCCTGCCAGCTCTCCCCAGATCATCCTTCTTTCCACATACACTTAACAGTGTATTCTTCCTATTTTATTTTTAGTGATAGATAATAGCTGTACAAACTACAGGGTACAGTATGATAGTGTGATGTACTTATACCTTTCTTTATCCTCTAAGACTCAACGTTCCTGCTCCTCAAAATAAAGAATGTAGTGATTTACTCATATACATTATGATTATCCCATTAAACAAGTTAAGTATCAAATAATTAATAGTTATAACACTTATGAAATAATGATTGAGATCATACTCACATACAGAAAACTGCTAAAATATTTCATTTCCCCTCCCCCTTTAATAGCCTCTGGGTGTTCTATGTTCTATCTAATCCAGAAATTCCATAAAATTGAAATCTGTTTGTATCGTTCTCTTGGTGACTTCCCATCTCTCAAATATCATCAACTTCAAGCCCCTTTATCTTTTGCTCAACTTGTTACAGGTCCGTATCTGGTTGCTTTCTAGAGGTTTCATCAAACCATGGACACATATAGTCCTTGGAGTGTGTCACGGCACTTTCATATGGTTTATAAGTATTTCTGCTTTTCACTGTTTCCAATATCATCATTGATATATGAGCCTGTCAGCTCCTTGTCATTATTCTCCACGAATTAGATGTATCTCACTAGCTTTTCAAATTCTCTTTACCATTCTTTCCTCAAATATATTCTTTTAGTTTCCAGTAGGAATGATACAGAGAGCTTAAGAAGCCATGTAGCCAGCCCAAATACTTGGATAATTGTATAGGTGAGGATGAACCATCTGACCAACTCACAGTAAGCTAGGACCAGGCTGTCACTGAGACTATGTCTCCTTAAGTCAGCAAATAGATTTTACAACATAGCTAATAAAAGTGGAAAAATATTTTTTTCTGAATCCTGGTGTTTATTAATGGCAAAATCTTTGGCATAAAATTTTGTATTTTGTTATGCATTGTATATGTTAATGGGTATGCAATATCACAGATGGTAATTACTTAAAAGGTAGAGGACACATATGTTGGAAGGGAAAATCATGCCTTTGATCAAAGGAAGCACTCTGGTTGTTTCTAAGTGTAAGAAATATGCCATCAGTACTTGGGAGGAAATGGTGAGAGCTCAGTATTATGTACAAATGATCTATTAAATTTACAGAAAATAATATAAATGTATAATTGGAAAATCATCAGAAATTTACTAAATGTGTGGTGTATGATGTATGCTCATCTTCAGAGTATTAGTAAGACATGTTTCTGCCCTAAGTGAGTTAACTAGTAAACATATAACTACAATGAAATGTGGTAATGTTTAAAAAGGCTCATTAACTTGCCGCCTTGAGAGCCACAAGAGATGCATTCTATTTGACCTTTGGTCAAAGATGAGTAAATTTTCATCAAGCAAAAGCAGAAATGGAATGCTCATTTAATAATTTACAAGGATTGGCATGTACTAAGGCTCTGTTGCCCACATATCATTCTCACAACAGTGCCACCACCATCTACATCTTGGTAATAGCATCACATATTCAATCAAAGTGTATGTGTGTGTGTCTGTGTTCTGCTGACTTTTTTCTTGTTATGTACAGGAGGTAATCTCAAACTCTCTTTGAAGATGAGGTATGATTTAGAAGTTTTGTCTTTTTTTTTTACAAAAATTAAATATAGTTTGAAAAATCTGAGACTATTCATCTAAGTAGAAAACTCTTTCTCAGATTTACAGAGAATTTCTGGAATGCAAATGTGTCTATAATTGTAATTCAACCACTGATGGTATTTATAAACCTAAGGAATTTCAATATTTATCTGTTAACCTTTTCAAGCTTTTCATTATCTTTTCAAATTATGAGTTTTAAGCCACTAAGTAAGCTTTGCTATTTAAAGGTAATTATTCATAAAGAGCTAGTCTTTTTATTTTACACTAACTAATTTTTTTCTTATAAGTGTTCATATGCAATACTTGGTTTTGAGGACTTATTTGCACAGAAATATTTGCCATGACACAGGTGAGTTTTATCTGGACTTCCAACTTAGATTATTGAATCTAATTAATTCAAAAATCAGAACACATGATATAATTAAAGTATGTAATAATCATCAGGAAGACACAGAGGCAAGGGTAGAAGAGAAAATGCTACAAATTGATAGTTAAACAAAGAAAAGCGAAGTTATATCAATTAAGACTTTTAAAGTGATGGTTTGTATAGCATGGGGATGACCACTGAGCCATAAAAGTGAGCTATCCCATGAAAAGTCTCAGAATGATCTGAAATGCATAATACCAAGTCAAAGAAAACATTTGCAGAAACTACAGACAATATACTTCCAACTCTGTGATGCTCTAGAGAGTCCAGATTTTGGAGATGAATTGCCAGTGATCTGAAGAAGGGAATGCACTAGGTGAGCACAGACAACATTCTAGAGCAGAAATGCTAGACTGCATGACTCTGTAATGTTGGGCTAATGTGACTAACCCTGTGCTCAGTCATAGGATGCACAATCATAAGTTCCACTATAGACCACAGATTGGCTGACATGGGCATGGTCCATAGTTAGCATGCAGCAAGAAGAAACCACAGGAGGAGACAGATCAGCAAGGTGAGATTCCCAGGAAGGACACTCAAGCTTCAGAGCAGTTAATCATTTCTGTAACTGTCAGCCTGTTTCAAAGCTGCCATGAGCAAACAGAAAGAGGTAACAGGACAGTTACATGTGTTAGTGGGCTTTGGGATATATGTGGAAGAGATTGGAGATTCAAGAGATTGGGAACAACATACTTGTAAAAAATTAAATTACATGTTTGAGAAATTTGGCAAAATAGCTTATTGGTTAAAGTTACCAAAGCTTGGATTGAAAACATAAAATTGTTATTTTCTCGTAGAGTCAATTATAATCAGTTTCATATTCTACCAAAATAATAATGTCTTTTCTTTTTAAATAAATTTCAGCATAGGTAAAGCCATGTTAAAGAGCTATTGAAGGGGAAATACTGAAGACTCTTGGAGAGGATCATTAATAATTTGAGGGATAGCTTGGAAGACACTGATAAAATGCTATAAAAGAAAAATATCTTGACAGAGAAAAATTTTCTGCTCAGGAGGACAGTACAAAGTTTTCTGTTTAAGCTATAGCAATCTACCTAGCCGCCCCCCCCCCACACAAATGGAAGAAAAAATATTTATAGGAAAAGGAATTTGGAAAGAGGGTGATTAAAAACATGAACACACTAACTCTGATTTTGAATTATCAATAAGTTTAAGATGAAGTTCTATACTTCACGAATGATTGGTAAATTTCTACATCTTTTAACAGCTTGGACTCTGCTTTTTTGTTTTGTTTTGTTTTGTTTTTGTAGTCAATTCGCTTGATAGATAATTTTTAAATGCAATAGTAACATATCTGAAAGAATACTAGCAACCTTTAAAATGATTAAAGATTGCAAAATTTCAGTGTTATTTGACTCTCTCTCTCTCTCTCTCTCTCTCTCTCTCTCTCTCTCTCTCTCGTGTGTGTGTGTGTGTGTGTGTGTGTGTGTGTGAATGCATGCACATGTATGAAAGGGAGCATTCCAGTGTAGTATAATGCACAGAAATACAAGGTCTTTTTTTCAGCTCAACTTGGCACATAATGCAGAGGATGTAACTAACCAAGGACTGCTCTCTATCTGCTTACACATCTATCTCTGCAAGACTCCACAGGTTTTGTAGCAATTGCAACTTCAACCCCTAAAGATCTGACAGAGTGCTTCTCCAGTTGTCAAGAAGACAATAACAGTGCCTTCTACCCACTTAGTCACATGGGGAGGAATCTCTCTGAGGTCTCTTACACAAACCCATCAATTTCACAAACAATTCACTTCTCAAGTGCCCTGCCTACTGATGTTAGCACATTAGGAATTAGGTTTTAATGTAATAATCTTCTTCCAGACCACACTGCAAAAGCTATTATACAACTTCTAGAAAGTCTACAAAATAGGACAAAATAGCAGTTGGAGGAGAAAATGCAATAATTAGAAGATCAAATAAAACACGCACATGGATCTGATATAAATGTTAGAAATTAATCAATGAGAAAAATTAAAAATGGAAGTTACATAAGTGGAGAGAGAAGAAAACTAAAGATTATTAATTGCCAGATTGAAGCCTCATTAAGTGACTTCTAATTCTAGGATGCAAAGACAGTTTTTATTTTATTTTATTTTATTTTATTTTTTGATCTAGTTTGAGGTGTGTTTCTGTCTTTCACAGTTTTAATGTCTCTAGGTCCCCATAATGTAAGAAACTATTCAAAAGTCAAAGCCTCACAGATGGGTTACATGCTGGTCCCCAGTTCCTCTCTCACCAGAGCATGGACTAAAGCTGGAGCTGTGAATGAAGAACCCCAGTGACTCAGCACAGCTACTCTGCTCTTCTCTGGTTAGCTATTTACTTTCCAGGCTCAAATATTGGGCTGCTGTGGAGACAAGCCATGCTTCCCACTAAGCTCTGCCCACATCACAAGCTTCCAAAGCCAAGACAAAAAAAAATAAAGGTTTCTATGATCACTGTACTTCATAATGATGTTTATATAGAAGAAATAATCAGAAAGCCACGTGAAATATCATCTGAGTACTGGCATATGGGGTCATGCAGAGTGTCATTAGATTTGCTCACCAAGAATCCTTCCTTCCCTCCCTCTCCCTCCCTTCCTCTCTCCCTCCCTCCCTCCCTCCTTCCCTTCCTTCTTTCCTCCCTCTCTCCCTTCCTCGCTCCCTTCCTTCTTTCCTCCCTCTCTCCCTTCCTTGCTCCCTTCCTTCCTTCCTTCCTTCCTTCCTTCCTTCCTTCCTTCCTTCCTTCCTCCCTCTCTCCCTTCCTCCCTCCCTTCCTTTCTCATTTATTATCATTTCTTTTGAGAATCTCCTACAATGTTTCTGATCACACTCACCCCAATACTCTAATTGCTACTGCCTCTGCCACACCCACCCACTCAACTGAATCAATAGAGAATTGGAGCACTTTGTATGATTACTAGCAGGTAATGAACACTTGGCAAATGTACATGAGCCTTTGGAAATAAATATTGACATGGGCATGTGAAACTAAACAAACAATATTAATAACAGGATTAATTAAAGTATTAAGAAAAGGTGGAGGTACGTAACATGGTAAACCATTTACTACCAAAGTGTAAAGTCATCAACCAACAGCAAAAGTTGATTTGACAAGTAATGAGAAGTAGCATTATATAAGTACATGGTTCAGAACAAGAAGTAAAAGAAAATAATGATTCAAGTATTTGTCCACAGGAGGAAAAATGATACAGATGATCAAGGAAATGGAACTGGACTTGTACGAGTCTTCTAGTGTTCCTTCAGCTTTGTCAGTCAATGATCACATTCCAAAGGTGTACAGTGCAGATATCCTAGTCAAGAAACACAAGCATGAAAATTATATACGGTGAACAGAAACCTATTTTTCTGTCACCAGACAGTAATTTTCAGACTGGCTCTTCCTCTTCTTGTACTAGGTAAATTACTTAGCTTTAGCTTCTGTGTGGGGAAAAGAGGATGATAATGGTATTAAGTAGCTACAACATTGCAGTTATAGATAAGTGACCTTAATTTCTTCACTTTGTTTATAATTATCTGACTCACAGTAAGTAATTTAATTTTACAACATTAATACTTGAGATCTACAAGGCGCCAAATCTGAAATGCATGTCATTCCACAATCAGTGTTGGATTCATCCTGGGAAGGTAAAAACATTATACCACATTTTAGCTTTCACTTAATGTAACTATTTCTTTTATTTTCTTGTTTTTAGAAGAAGATTAGTTCTCAATTAAGACTTCCACTGAATGAGTAGCTCAAGTTGCTTTTCTCAAATGCAGGCTTTTTTCTTTTTCTTTTTTTTTTTTTTTTTCTTTCCCCCACAGACACAAAAGAGGAAAATGATGCTGAACCTTCTGGAGTTGTTAAAAATGAAGTCCTGCATCTTGTAATGCATTGGTCTTCTGGGAGAACCATAGAAATGCAAGCATAACAGTGTGTTTTAATGGATGGATCTGGGCTGTGTGCACTGTCTGTTTAGACCTGATCCAGCCCACCCATCCCCGAGGAAATCTTTCAAGTCTTCCTTCATGGCCACTCACGACAGCTTGCGCTAAATATATATCAGTGAAAATGCCTTTTTCTTTTCTGTGCAGTCAAAATACATTTCTTACATCTGGGAAGCTGTCCGAGTCAGTAAAGTACCTGCCATACAAACGTGAGAATGAATTCAGGTTCCCAACATCCTTGTAAAAGCACCTGTGTATGGCGGTATAAATCAATAACCTCAACATTGGAGGCTCAGATGCCGGTGGAGGTAGATCCCCAGTGCTTGCTAGCCAATGGATGTAGCCAACTAGTGGCTCTTACCCATTGAGCCATTGCACTAATATATACATATGAGTGTATATAATATATATGAGAAAATGTGATAGCAATATATAAGGTACTGGACATCCACCTCTGACTTCTTTACAGACACAAATATCTGCTTTCACACCTGTATATCTGTAATATACATATTACATATTATGTACATACATATTATACAAAAGATAATAAATGTGCATATTTTAATTACTTACCGGGTACCGATTACTACATCTTGTCCCTGTCTAAAAAGCTATACCTATAGAGGTAAATAACAGAAAATAGCATGTAAGTCCAAGACATCCCTTGGTTCAAGGTATAGCATTTCATAAACTTTAGCATGCATTGGAATCTCGTGGGAGCTTGCTGACATGCAAACTGAACATTGGATGAATTGAGAGTGTGCATAGCTAAGCAGCTCTCAGGGACTGCTACTTCAGCTGGGTCCCATGCCACATTTGAGCATGAAAAAGCAGCATTGCCCTGCTAATGTGGTGCAGACCATGCAAATACCTAGTACCCACAATGCTAAGCATTAAGCATTTCTCACTGTCTCTGCTGAGAGTCACAAAAGGTTCCCCTAATTTAAAATACATTGTTTCCTGCCTTCTTGCCTAAAAACAACAGGCAGAGAGTGAGCAGAGTCTGAAGATGCACTCTGCTCAGGGTCTGCAGCACTCCTGTTCAGCTCAGCTTGGCGCTCTTCATCCTCCATTAGTCTCATTCGTCTTGTTAGGTTAGTGCTCGTGCTTGATCTGTATCTCTGTCAAGACAATTGTTGCTGATTAACTATAATTACCAGTAATGGGGCCAGCTTTCTTTTAGACTTTAATGCCCTCAGCTCATCCATGCATTGTTCTGTCATGAAAGGTCCGATCTGCTAGTCATTGCCTTGCTTACTCTTTAAACCAACAAGTTACTTCATGTGTGGGCTTTTAAATATTGACCACTCTACCCAAGTATTCAGTACACATTTCAGGGTTCTTGTTCGCACCTTCCCTCCTTCCATCTCCTCACCCCTCTCCTTGATTTTTCTTTTGTTCCATTTGAAATCAGGTAAAAACAAGCTCTTTATTTAGTTTTCTTTTCTGGGGGGGAGGAATGGGGAAACTGCTTCCATCACATATTAATAGCTTCTTAAATACCATTCATTTTACTAGCCTGCCAACCCATCAATGTGATAGTTCAGTTTTTAATTTTAAGCATTTGCTCTTAAAAAAAACATAGTCTGTAAGGCCCTAGATACACATTCCTGTCTATTACTTTTAAGGAGTACTTCTAAGTCTTGTGCAGATAGTACTGCAGAAAGATGTTTCACATTTGATCATTTTCTAATTTTACTTAGAAATTTTTTTTAAATCATGGTGTGTGTGTGTGTGTGTGTGTGTGTGTGTGTGTGTGTGTGTGTGTGTGTGTGTGTTTATGGCATAAATGGGCAGTTCAGAGGACAATCTTAAGGAATCAGCTCTCCCTTCCACCATGTGGGTCCTATTGCCTTAGGCTCAGATTGTCAGGCTTAGTGTCAATGACTTTTTCATTGAGCCACCTTTCCTGCCCTAATGTTACTATTTACTATGGCTATGGGCAGGGATCTTGGCCAATATAAATTCAGTGAGTGTTGAAAATTTCTTTAAAAAAATATTTGTGAGAATGGCATGGCAACTCTTTTCATGAAGATGCAATCGTTGTGAAAACCATAGTAGGATCTAATAAAAAACAGATGAGTTTTGGGAGAAATCCAGAAAGATGTAGCTGTAACACATGAAAATGTCCCCAGCACGTGGCACTGTAACAAGAGTAATATTCAAGACATGTACATTATGGATGTGACTAGAAATGGCTTTCTATGAAAGAACACAGGAGCTGTCACTACAGTCATCTCGTAATCTCTCTGTTGTTTTCCCATGAACAATAAATTAGCAGAAGTCCTTCCTATGTGTCAATAAATAAAAATAAAATAATATTTAAAGCATGTAGTATATGTGATAATGGTAATGAGTTGTCTACTAGAATATTTAATTTTGATTGAATTTCAAAACAAATGCCCTTATTTGTTTTGAATGCCCTCAAAGCTATTCATTTCTTCCGAGGCCAGACTAGGACTGTTCTATTTATTTATTGTCTGGCACCAGAAAGCAAGTCCATTCACCAGAAACTATGGGTATAGCCCTCAAACCTGTTTGGCCTGCCTGTCAATTAAGCAACCTACCTATTCTGCAATCTGGTCCTACATGGAGTATGATCTGGAACTCTAGAAGATCCATTGCATTCTCAGCTCATCAGCTGCCTTATCTCCCATGCCACCACTAAACCACACAAAGTCCATCCCAGAACTACAGGTATAGAACCCCAGATCAGTTCACCATATTATTTACCAAGATAATCACAGACCACATAGTATCCTGTGCATCTTCACCTGAGGAGGACACAGTGTTCTGTGCCCTTTCCCAGTGGAACTCTACCCTCTCCTGCTGTAACTTCAACCGCTATTACACAACAAAAGCTGCAGAATCTGATGAGCTCTCCCCTACAAATGTCTGAAGATGAGGAATAAGAATTTTCTAAGCCTACAAAACTTCTACTCCTAGGCACTAGAGTTGTATCTACCCCAACACATCCTGGGACCAATCCTGACAGCCTATTCACATATTAAAACAAATTGACCCCCAAGCTTAATACTATGAATCATTTGCCTGGTACACAACCTAACAGTTTGGGGTAACAACAAGCAAGATTCCAAACACCTAGTCAATAAAGGCAAGAGCAAACTCTACCAAAACAAAGCAAAGCAAAGCAAAGCAAAACAAACAAACAAACAAAAAATTCACTATTAATGACCCAATTCCAGACACTTAAGTCCCAGTTCAAAAACAGAAACAACTTTAATAACCAAGAAGTATGACTCCCTCAAAAATTAGAATACCGTTGTAATGTTCTCTAAGAAAAGCAGCTTAGCTAATGTACAAGACAATTCAAAACAGCAATTATAAATGTGTTCAAGGAACTCAAGGATGATATGAACAAATGCCTGTGTGAGGACTGCAAAAACAAATGAAAAACAATTGAATAAAATGATTAAATCAATTCAAGACATGAAAATGTAATGTAAATGAAATAAAATCTTTAAGGAAAAGCCAAAATGTTGTAAAATTTGAACAAAAAGTGATAAAAATAAGTTCAGACAAGAGTCACACTAATAGATTGGGTCAAACTTCTTAAAGAGAAGGTGAGAAAAATGAATCACTTAGTTAAAGAGAATATTATTTTTAAAGAGGGATGTGGAACAGAACATACAGGAAAGTCAGAGTGTTATAAAAGACAAAACTCACAACTCACAAGTAAAGAAGAAACCCAGGTTGAAGACACAGAAAATATTTTCAACAAAATCATAGAAGATAACTTCCCAATTCTAATAGAAAGGATAGCTGTTAGATTGCAAGAGGCATACTGAATACTAGATAAAGGACCAGAAAAGAAACTCCTCATGTCAAATAATTGACTTTGAGGACCAAAACAATTTAAGGAAATGGGTGAAATATCTTTGAGCTATGGGGAAGCCTTTTATTGTTTGTACATTAGTATTTTTATCTGTGTTTATTAGTATTATTCTAGCCTATAATTTTGTACACTTATTTTGCGACAGTTTTAGCTTCACAGAAAAGTTGAATGGAGGTGCAGAGAATTCTCATACTTCCCTGCCTAGCAAAATCAGCACCCTACCAGACTGGTATGTTCGCTGTGGTCATATTCCCCATAATATTCATAGAAAAAGAGAACTCTCAGTTACCTGACATGTTCAGGTTGTATTAATGATCATTCAAATCCATAGGAGAACCCTGACGATAATAAGTGATTAAAAGTATACAACATTATGAAACCAGAAAGACCTGTGTGTACCAGATCAGAGATGGTCTTTTTGATCATATAACATTTTGTGTGAAAGAGGACTACTAGTTGCATGGTTAAAAGGAGACCAAATGTGTCTGAGGCAAAGCAAAAGAACCTCCCCTCCAAACTGGAGTCAATTTCAGTGAGGTAGGTTGGTGTGTTGTGAAGTATGACATGTACAGTACCTGAATGCAGTTGTGCTTTGGGCTGAATGGAGTAAACACACACACACACACACACACACACACACACACACACACACACACACACACACACACACACACACACCCCAAGATGAATTGATGGGGGGTGATGAGGAAAAATGAAACTGAATAAATAGTTGGGTGTCTTTTGTACAGAGTGATTGAAAAATGAAGGAAACTAGTAGTTTGATGTGAATTAATGAAGGTTTGAGTGGTTTGGGAGGAAAAGGTAAAATCTCGGGCTGGGAAGGGAGTAGTGATAGAAGAAACATCAGCAGTCCCCAGGTATTTCTTCTCTGAGGCTTCAACAAGTATTTGGTATATCTCAAATGCCTGTGGGTAGGGCTTTCAGGAATGACTTCCAAGTTTGCACGTGCACAGCTGTGTTTGGCTGATGCAGCACTTTGACAGGAAGAGCATGACAAAAAAAAAGATGCCAAGGGAAGGCATCATTTCTGGATGGTAGCCACTTCCAGAGATGAAAACGAAAGCAGAGCTTCAATGTTGATTCCCCTCAAGGGTTATTTATTTGACAAGTTCCCCTGCCACAAAGCTTTGTGGTAGGTGTCTGGATGATGGAAGTATATTCAGCTTGTAGCTGCAAGATCTTCCAATAAAGAATAATAACCACAAGCTTTAGTATTTAACAGCTCTTTTTCTTTTTCAGACTTTGAAACATATTTATCTGCTTCCACCGAGTCCTCCCATTACCACCCTTTGAGCCTTCCTTTCTTTATCATCCAGCATTTCTTCTTTCTCCTCCTCCTCCTCTTCCTCTTCCTCTTTTCCTTTACTTCATTGAGTGCAATTGGGTTGCTTAGCTATTCCTGGATTTGGAGCCTGTGTGTGATCAGTTTACCAAGGGTTACAGAATTTAAGAAAAATGGAACCTTCTTTTCTCAGTAGCCATAGCTCCTCATTTAATGGTGGGTTTTCATGCCTAAATTCCCACCTTTATGCAGGGATTTTTGTCTGGTGGCTGGAGGCTGACCGGGTCTTGGAGAGGGTTTTACAGTTTTTGAAGGTGCATATACCCTCTTGTATCTGGAAAACCAGCTCCAGCTCTAGCACTCATTCTGTCCCCTCTTCTACAAAGGTTCCTGACTGTCTGAATATGGGGCACGATATGAGCACCCCATTTATGACTGAGCACATTTGAATTCAGACTTCAATGTTTAGTTTCCTCATTGGAACATGATATGATATATGTAAAATTCACTCAATGTACTGATATGCCTCAACTGGAATGCTGAAAAATGGAAACCTGCAAGCCCAACGTCGGACTCACTCAGTGTACAGGTGTGAAGTCTCCTAGGTGATTAATATGCCTAGTATAACTGGAGAATTGCTATTTTAGATGATCTACATTCTAAATGTTGGGCCTTTTGATCTAAGTGTCTGAACTAGGAAGTATGTGATGTGCTTTGGTCCTATAATATGCCTTAATGGGAGAGGTCAGAAGACTGTTGGTATACTCAAATCAACTCTGAAGACCAGGTGGTGTTTATATGTGAGGGCTGATATTATTTAGACAGAAGAGAGGGTATTGCATTTTACCTCTTGTTTGATTAAATTGGTTGACAATAAAAAATTAAGTCAGTGTAGTGGGTCATAATTAGGTTTTATATTTCCACATCATTTTGGGAATGAAACAGTTTGTCAGTAATAAATAGAAAATGTTACCTGTTTTCTGATCACTAGTAAACACAAGGACTGCTAGTGATACTATTGCTTACAATTAGTAATTCTCAACCAGTAATACTCAGATACCATTCTAAAATGTACTAGTATTTATGAGAGCACAATGTGGCAATTATATTTTTTAATATGAACATGAATTATAGTTTTTTTAAAATTTTTAGTTTTCCCTCCCTCCCTCTTCTCTTACTCTCCCATACCCCCCGACCACCCTCTTACTACAAATGGCTTGGCAGACTTTGTTGACCCCTCCTGGAAGGCATCACCCTCCCTGGGAGGGAAATTTATTTTCAATTGGAATTTAGCATGTTTTGGGACAATAAATTGAAGATACATATTCTTCTTTAATATATTCAAACCATGTGCTAAAATCATGTAGTTAAGAGAGAAAAAAATCTCATTATCAAACTATTTTGTTATATATTTTGATAGAGCAACTGAATGATTAAATATAAATTGTTTAATATATATATATATTGTATTTTGATAAAAATCTACCCCATTCTGTGTCCTCAAGTCCTTCCCTGTTTTTTCACCATTTTCCCCTCACAACTTCAAGTTTCATGTCTCTCTTCATTATAGTATATAAAGTACTAACCTATTACTTAAAAAAAAAACTGTATTCTAAGGGAGCCATTATAGCTTTAAAGAAAAATCTGGCACTAGGGAATTGTACAGAGATCCATAAGGATGACCCCAACTAGGAATCTAAGCAATAATGGAGAGGCTACCTTAAATGCCCTTCTTTTATAATGAGAATGATGACTGCCTTAAATGCCATCCTAGAGCCTTCATCCAGTAGCTGATGGGCTGATGGAAGTAGAAGCAGATATCCACAACTAAGCACTGAGCCAAACTCCTGGAATCCAGTTTCAGAGAGAGAGGAGTGACGAACAAAGAGGTCAAGACCATGCTGGGAAAAACACATAGAAACAACTGACTTAAGCAACTGGGAACTCATGGTCTCTCCAATCTAACAGCTGGGGAACCAACATAGGACCAAAATCAGGCCCCCTGAACATGGGTCTCAGTTAGAAAGCCTGGGCAGTCTATGGGACCTCTGACAGTGGAACCAGCATATATTCCTAGTACAGGAACGGACTTCTGGAGCCCATTTCCCATGGAGCGATACTCCCTCAGTCTAGAGACACAGGGGAGGGCCTAGGCCCTACCCCAAATGACTGGACAGATCTTGATGATCCTTTATGGAAGGTCTCACCCTCCATGGGGGGATGGGGGATGTGATGGGGTTGTGGGTGGAGGGCATGTGAGGATGGGAGGGAGAGAAAACTGGGATTGATATGTAAAAAAAAAAGATTGTTTCTAATTTAAATAAAATTTATTAATAAAAACCCAAATACTGACTTATAATATCAATGGAATGTTAGAGAACCTTGAGCTTCATGCATTTCATTTTTTAAAATCATGGTTGAAATAAAGATAGATGAAATCTTAAAAAAGTGTATATTCTCTATAAATTCATAAGATTCAAATTTAAAAATCCTATAATTTACTGATAATTATTCTCATTGAAAGGGAATTTTCATATTCCAGAAAGAATGAATTGGGTATTTTAGACCTTAACCTCATCTTATCCTTAGAAATTACTTAAATTTAGACAGTATTAAAATGAAAACTTATAATTTTCTATTATACCATTATTTTGATGACACCCAGGTAATGTATGATTATTAGATAATTAGATAATGTATTGGGTCCTAACTGAGGAAGAAATTGATACACATTTACAGTTTTCTAATTTCTTTATGGCCATTTGACTTGCTTACATAAATTTTAAGGTCCTCAAGCACTGTTAGTTAAAATAGAATGAAAATATTTTTGAAATTAATCTGGCATACTGTAAATAAACAATTTTCCATGGGTTTGTCCTAATTGTTATGTTGAATATTGGTTTTTTTTGAGTATTGTATTTTTAACTTCAATCCTCTCCTAAGATGATTTCTATACTGGCAGCTTTTAGGTATATTTTATTGAAGAGGAATCTCAGAGGTAGTCTTATCATTTGGTTTCATTCACTGAAACAAACATAAAAGCAAGTATTTGTAATTCAGCATTGCATCTAAGGGTTCACACACCATCTTTGTAAAGTTACTTCTTTTGTAATTTTTTTTTGGCTCGATGAAATGATTGGAGACACTTTAATCAATTTCAATGTGTTCCTACATGCCTAGTACGTCTCTCCTTTATTAATGTACTAATAAGTCCTATAATCCTTGGAATGGATCGCAGGCTCAGGCTGTCTTTGTTTACATCTGGGTGCTCCTTGGCAACCACAGACACAAGTCAGTAAGGCTCCACATGAATTGAGATTCCAGGTAGCACAGTTAATAAGGGCTTATTATCATGTCCATGTTTCCTGGTCTTCCTTTGTCTCTCTTAACATCACAACTACTAGGCTGAACCCAAGTCTATCAACTCAAGGAATGGTGCATGTGTATAATGCTGCTCTCTAGGATACTCATTTGAAATATATGAGCAAAACTGCATTATTTTGATGACTGTCACAGAAAAGCAACTGAGTCTGCATGAGAGAAGAAGGAAGAACAGACGGTAGGAATGGTGCAGTACACCAGGAAGTTGTGGCACACACCTTTAATCCCAGCACTCTGGAGGCAGATGCAGGTAGATCTCTGTGAGTTTGAGGCCAGCCTGGTTTACAGACTGAATTCCAAGATAACTAGGGCTGTTATAAAAAGAAACCCTGTCTCAAAAAAAAAAAAAAAAAAAAAAGAAAGGAATGGTACAATTAAAGTTTTGGTTTATAACTAGTTTGAACACTTTAAGATTGGTAGAGTCCTATATACCAACTCCCAACTGAGCAGCAGCATTTGCAGTGAATACTTATCATTTTATTTTAGAGCATGCCTACAAAATATCAAATATTTAACTTATAAGATGAAATTGGAATTAATAAAACATGGTCTTATACTTTATATAGTGGTCACAATCAATAATAAGAATACTGTAAAATTTAGCTGTAAGAAACATGCAGGTAAATTTTTTTTTCATATTTTTTCTTGAGGATATTTTATAATTTAGAATCAAATTTGACGTAAACATTTTCTCAATCATAACAATTTATGTTTTAGTTTTAAAGCTAGGAACAAAATTCTATTAGGGAGATTATAAAAACAAAATATTTGCAACTTGATAAAGAACTAAAACTTAAAATGTGTTCTTACTTAACTAAATATATCAAAATTATCATTAAAATACCGAATTTTGTAATATCCATAAATGAATTTGACTATACAATTGAAACATACCTAAAGGTACTCTGATGTCTAAGGCAACATTTGAAGAGCTCATAGTCTTTGAATGAGATATAAGCAGAAATCCACTAATGTATCTTAAAGATACAATAACTTGATAGTTGCATTTTAATCCTGTATTATGTCACTCTGTATAAAGTTATATATTTAGTTGGATGCCTCTGAATGCTTTTGCTTAAAAAGAACATAACTAGAAAAGAAATTTAGAAAGTAACAGGACATTTTAATGACCTATAGGGGAGTATTCTGGAGCATTACTCCCTTCTTTGTCACTTTAGGATTTTCAGCACCAAATTTTGTTCATCTCTGGCACATACACCATTTAGTTGGTTCAGTAGTACATAAATACTTAAGGCAGAAGAGATGAAATAGTGCAGGAAATATAGCAGAATTTGAATCTTGAAAGAAAATACATGAAGTAGATATTTCCACATTTTTATTTTTATTGTTTTGTGAAAATATGTGTCTGCACCTTATGTATTACTAAATTTGGGGAATAGCCACAGAGTATCTGGGAAATAGCATTTTTGTTTCATCTTGTCTTTTCTCTGTGGTACATTGTATTTGGAAATTCTTTAGAAATAATTAATTTTATATGTTTCAATACATTATGAAATAATTGGACAGGACTTTAGAAGTTTTCCATCACATTATTGTATGCAATTGTAAATTTGAAAAATTAAAAATTTGAAGTGAAGATGTAAGGACATAGATCCTGAACATATTTTCTGTCCCCTAAAAGTCTCATATTAAGACAGATTAAATATTTTCAACATTTTCAGTGTGTGTTAAATGTTTACATGAGTCTCAATATTGATTAAAATCATGCTACCAAATGTATGAACTCATAATTTTTTAAATTCCAGTCTCATTTTAAAAATTAATTGATCTGGACATTCTTGTGAAGTAATACCTAGCATTTCGTGTGTTCTAAATTAATATAATAGTTACATTCCCTAAGACTCTGCTGCTACTTCTGTTCAGTTACGGGCATTCATACATGTGTACATACACATGCACATGCTACATGCTATGGAAAATGAGTAGAGTTCAAAGGACAACTTGTGATAGACAGTTCTCTACTTCTATTATGCATACCATGGGCCTTGAACTCAAGACCTCAGGCTTGGCAGTAAGCTACATTCCCACTGAGCCATCATGTTTGTCCAAGACATATTTTTACAAAGAATATGACTTCAGCATTATCATGAAACAGCCTACTGGACTTGGTCATTTAAACAGGGCTATGAAATGATTGCCATGCAGTAAAACCATAACATTAAACAGCTGTTGAATAATACATACTGCGATTTCAATCTCCTAGTGAAGCAACTATAGTCATTACAAGAGCAGAAGCAGACGGCAGAGCATCAGGTAAAACTCACTTCATTTTTAAATCGTTTGCTTTGATGAGCAGTTTATTTATACCACACTACGATGTCATTATCATAAGACTCAAGATCAGAAGAATCAGGAAAGTATTAAGTTCATGATGCTGCATGACCCAGTTTTAAGGATTCAATATATGTTCTGGCTGGTTTTCAATGGTTTTCAACAACTTGATCCACAGTTGTCAACATCCCATGGGTGGAGATGTTTTGGCATGTGGTATATGGCATATCTGGATTTTCCAACATATCTAGACAGGTTTTCCACATCAGTCCACATTCTTGTATCAAGTCACTTTCACACTTTTTTTTTTTTTAAAGAAAATTACTCCTCATAACTCCCCTCATAAAATCCTAAGAAATTTCCTCAGTGGTGTGGTGGATTTTTTTTAACTCTTCAAAATTAAAAAAAAAAGTAGTATATACATGGTATGTCCTTGGATTAATAAGAAAATTCAAGTGACCATGACACAATGGAGTTATTTTACTCTAGATATGATACCCAAGTTGTATAGAGAAGAGACATAGGAAAATTCAATTGTAATAAATAAGTCATTTTATTTTTACAATCATTAAAACATTTTTTAATTAATTTATTTATTTGATTAAAAACCATGCATTTTATCTTGATTTGTTTGATTTGTTACTAGAGGGAGTGAGCACCAACATTAGTACCTGATGTCTACAAAATGAAATGTGTTATAACCTGGTGATCCAAGCAATACCATGACTTGAGTGACAGGAATGTTGGCTTGAGCACTCCTAACTATACATTAGGAGAATGGTCTGTAATTAAAGGGCGGGAGAACCATTCATAAACATGAACATCCTCCATTATTCAGAACCCCTTGATATGGAAACCATCCATAAAATACTCACTGGCTGCCCATAGTTGATGAGAAACTTGTTTTCTTCTTCTATATCTGACCAACAAAGCACATATTTTCTTTCTGCTGCTAGCACTTGGGGCAAGATTAGGGAAATTTGTGAGACACACTAAATGTAGTATTTCATACTGGAGTTGATTCCTTAGTAAGATGAAAAAAAAAAAAAAAAAAAAGCAAAGCTCCCATGTTTTCAAATTTCCCATAACCAGATCAAAGATATCCAACCTGTGTGGATTTTGAAAAAAAAAATAAAGAATGAATACTTATTTTTAACCTATCTATTAATAATGCCTGTCTTTTTTTCTTGTATCTTTCTAGCTGGAGAGATTTATGATATTTAGAATTCTGTGTTCCCAATTTTAAAAACTTTTTAACATCAAAATTCATACTCAAAAAAGTAGTTAATCCATAGAAAGGGACTTTTAGTCTTTTTTATCCTTTCACTTAGAAGCTTATCTTCCTTTTGTATTTCTCTCTTTACTATCATTTTAAAAACAACCTTTAGGTTTTTGTTGGGTAATTGCTGCTGTGTTTGTTTTTGCACTTAGGCCGAGGAGTAATTCTCTATCACACTGATGGTCACACCTAGAGCGCTAATTTATTTACAAGATTGAAAGTTTAGGGGGAAAAATGCATGGCCAGGTGTAAGGAGAATTTTTTTTTTTCTAAGTAATTGACAGGGAAAAGTGGGCATCAACAGAAACTTCAGAGTTAAAACACTAGCAACTGTAATGAGAATTAAATAAGGAGACACTGTTAAACTTCTTTTCTTAGCCCCAAATATGTATCACTATGACAAAACAGTTGTTTTTTTTTTTTCTGTGCTTACTGAATAAGAGATGCCTAGATTTAAAGATATTTCTATTTTTAAACAGCTTGACTGGGAGCACTTGCCACACCTAGAGAAAGTTGGTCCTTGTTTTCTTATTACCCTGACAGACTCGGGAGGAGGGCATCACTGTGGAAGAAGCATCATCTGCTTAGTTTAAACTCACATTTTATGAAACCTCTCCCATGAGTGTGAATTTAGCTGGTCAATTAGCCAACGAAGTTACTTAGTTTGCTTCAGTTTTCTGTTATTTTACCAGTGAGTTCATGGTCTTGGGTTAATTAGTGTCTCTTTCATATTTGTTTTTTTTCCCCCAAGGGAGACAGCACTGAACATAATAATAGTGTCATTTCTACATTAATACTTTCAGTATATGATTAAGAAAATGAATGAATAAAACAAATGGAGATGAAACCCAAAGACTAAGTCAGGTTAAACAATTATGCAAAATCGATAGGTAAAATGCCATGCACCTCGTTGATTTTTAAGAGGTTGGGTATATGTTTTCCATTTTTGAGAGCTTCCCCCATCTTAATGAAATGCACATTCGTTTATCATCAAAATAAATACTTTGTCCACAAAATTTGCTTATCTATTGTTATAAAAAGTTGTGTTTAGCCATAAGTGGCATGTGTTTTTTTCCTACCAGATATAACAAAAGCAATATCCTCTCTTTACAGGATGAAAACAAAATAAGATTTACTTTTCAAGGTGTAAGCTTACAAGTCATCTTGACTATCTTCATTTGAAATAGTGCCATGCCAGTAGTTGGTGGTATTCCTGGGATTCAAATCTGGATGCTGTTCTTTTCTTGTGCTGTGAAATACATTGAAATAGATAAAATTTAATTGAAAGATGAAATGACATCAGTATCTCCATTTTAGAGCAATTTATCCTGACAAACCTGTGCAACTAGTAACTGAATGTCACATACTGACTAGGGCCATGGGTCAGCTATACCCTGGAAAGAAAGAGAGTCATAGATAATCACAGATGAAGCAGGTGTTCTGGGGAAAGAGATGAGGAGGTAAGCAGCAGGAACAAATCTTCTGGAACAGTTTTGAGTGGAAGGAGGACATTTGATGTCCATCACTTACTGTAGGCAATCAGGACTTCTGACTCTGGTATGATGGGACTTTAACAACCCTGTCTGAGTTCTTGTGTTTGCTCAAAACTCATATCCAAACCTGACCGCCACTGTTGGATTCAAAGGTGAGTCATGAGGGTGGAGCCATAGGGAACAGGATTAGTGGCCTGCTAAAGTCACCCAGACAGTTGGTCACTCCTCCAGGTATATAAGCGTTTAGTAGGGTAAGGATGTGGGAAGGAACAAATAGCCTTTCAGTAGATACCAGCCTGCTGGCTCTTTCATCCACACTTTCTGGACTTCAGAACAGTAGAGGATATATTTCTGCCACTTAGAAGCAGCCTAAATAAACTAAGACACTCTCTTTCTTGCACTATTTTAGAGATGCTTCCTTTGGCATCTCTAAATGATAGGGCCGTGATATTCCTCTATTTGCAATAAAGCTAATACTGAATACTTAACCCTCACACTTACATGTAAGTGCAGTTCTTACCTCTCATCTTAGGAGCTTCTTTTGGCAGAAGATTAGGCCCATTACAGAAAGCTACAGCTGGTCAAAAAAAATCAGAGAGCAATATCCTGTGTCAAACTCTGGTTGATCCATCTACAACACAATCTCTATATCTAAGGCACAGGAAACAAAGAAAAGGGGATGAAAAGATCGCAAGAATCAGTCTTCTTCCAAGACAAATTCCATGGTAGGTTGACAATTCTAAATAGTTATTCTTAACCACATGTTTAGAGCAGCAAGGATAAATAGAGTCAAAGGTTATATTTATATAGATGCATCTGCATACATATATATATGTATGCATATACATATATATATAAAAGTATAATAATTTAAAATGAAGGGGAAATGGATCTGAGTGGCAGTGGAAGGCCAAGTTGAGAGGGGGGTAAGTGTGGGACTAATGTAAATATAGCACTCATGTATAAAGTTCTCAAAAGTTCTAAATTAAAAAAAATCACTTTCTTCTGGAGGAGGCAGATACCCAAGTTACTGCCTTGGTCTTTCCAGAAATTAAGCATATATGGTTATGAGTTATCTCAACTGTAAAACAGACATAAAGTATGCCACTTCAGTAGAAGATAACATACAGTGTCAATCAGGCGACTATATGAAAGATTTATTCTGCTTGATACCTATGATTCATTTGCATGATACCTATATGATTCAGAATCAAGTAGTTTCATTCCGGTTTTTTTTTTCTAAATTTTATCACTTTTTTGTTGTTGTTATTTTATGTATCAATCCCAGTTCCCTCTCTCTCTCCCTCTCATGTCCTCCAACCCCTCCCATCCCATTTACCCCTCTAAGAGGGATCATCAAAATCTGTCAAGTCATTTGGAGTAGGATCTAGGCCTTTTCCCCTGCCTCTGGGCTAAGGGAGTCTCCCTCCATGGGGAATGTGCTCCCAAAGTCCTTTTGTGCACCAGGGATACATCCTGGTTCCACTGTTAGAGGTCCCTTAGACTGCCCAGGCCTTCTGAGACCCATGTTCAGGGGGTCTGAGTTGGTATAATGCTGGTTTCCCAGCTATCAGTCTGGGGGGGCGGTCCATGAGCTCCCTCTTGTTCAGGTCAGCTGTCTCTGTGAGTTTCTGTAAACTGATCTTGACCCCCCCCCTTTTTTTAAATCACTCCTCTCTCTCTACAACTGGATTCCAGGAGTTTGGCTCAGTGTTTTTCTGTGGGTGTCTGCTTCTGTTTCCATCAGCTACTAGATGAGGGCTCTAATGATGGCATATAAGTTAGTTATCAGTCTCATTATCAGGGATGGGCATATACAGTAGCCTTTCCATTATTGTTCAGATTGTTAGTTTGGGTCACCTTTGTAGGTCTCTGAACAATTCTCTAGAGTCAGTTTTCTTTTCAAACCTATAATGGCTCCCTCTATTATGGTATCTCTCTCTCTCTCTTTTTTAATTATTGAAACAAAATTCTTGAAGGTAAGTAGCATTATAAATAAAAGGGAGTTAGTGCTCCTCAATGTTCTTGTGATCCCAAATTCAGAGGTCATATGTATTGATGGCCTTCTTCCTGGCAGTACCATTAAATTATATAATTTTAATTGCACCCTATAAGACATGCATTAAGTATCAAAGTTGTATTGTATTTAGAGATTTTTAAAAATATTTCTAAATGGGCAATCTTAATACAAAGTCCCTGGGAGACATCCTCACCTCATAGACAAGCCACAGCAGTGAGTGTTTGAAGTGGGTGGAAAATTGTGATTTCTTTTAGATGTAGTAAAACATGTGAAAATTAACTTTCATTGATCCTATATGTTTTAATTTATAAATCTTAAATGTACATATAAATATATATTTGGATTTTAAAATTTGTCCAGTATTAGAGCCAGCAAAAGTATTTTATATGAAGAGTATGTCAAATGATTATATGTTTATAATGTGAAGACATTAAAGCATAAAATGAATATTTAATAAACTATAGATTAATTTACACATAAGAAGTAGATATATCTTAATTCAGTCTTATTTGTTTCTTGAATGGACCAGTCTTCAAGAATCCTCTTATGTCGTAATCTTGGGCTCAGGCCAGTTCATTCACAGCAAGGGTTGGGAATGGAGCATGGTGAATCAGAAGCCAGAATGTAGCATATCAGTAAGGTTATTATAACTCCTGGTCTTTTTTGTTTGGGGGTCCAGAGCTGGACAGAATTTTCCCCTTTGCTTAATTACTTCTATTGGGGTTTTTCTTTATTCTTCACTTCCAAATATGTTCTAAGATATTTCTTTATAATCCCAAAATATCAAATATATGCGCCTACCTTCTCTATCCTATAATATAGCACCAAACAATAGCAAAGAAAAAAAATGTATTAGCTATCAATCACTGCAGAATTAGAAATAAAACTGTATTTTTCAGTACTTTTAAAAGAAAGGTGAAACAGGGTTATAAATGTCTTATGTGTACAGATATCACAATCTAAATGCTCACAGAAGGTTGGACCCTTCCAGACAGGGCTAAGTAACTTGGAATAACATCTGAGCCGCAGCCCTTAGATGGAGCATGAAAGAACCTGGAGTTAGAATGAGCAGTGAGGTCAGGTCTCCAAACCACGGCAGTTCCCATCTCCACCCCTTCCAGGCAGCTGATTCCCCACCTACCCAAGATTGTCCCCCCCCCTACAACATGCCAGAGGCTTGTTCTCTGAGGTTGTGGGACACTGGGTAGCTGAGGACAGGGGTGGGGCAAAGAGCTCACACAGGGAGGATTAGGTAGAAGTATGAACTGTGACTAGTGAGAAACTTCCAGTTTGCCCTCTCTTACTCTTTCACATAGAAGCAGCCAGGCATGCAGCCCAGGGAGGGAAAACAATACCAGATTTTTTTTCAGGGCAGTAGAACACCTCAGTGACAAGTCTGGGTTAATGGAACCCAGGAGTCCATTGCTGGGCTCATTAACAAATAGTTGACAGAGGCATAGAAACAAATAGTGGACAGAGACTTCCAGTCTCTCCTACCCTGAATCCTGAGAAATCACATTTATTTTATTTACTGACTTTTAAATGAGTGCAAACAACAATACCTCCATTACTTCAGTTTTATGCTTGCATCCAATTACTCTTTGCTCACTCTTAACTATAAACAGAGTTGAAGCTGCTAGATGCTCAAGGAAAGCGGCCAAAATAGGAACTAATAAGTTAGATAAGAAATGGAAGCAACAAAAAGATAGGGGTATGTTGTGTGTGTTATGAACAAAACCTTTTGGAAAACAACATAAAAGACTGAGTGAATAAACATGAATCTGGTGATGAAAGATGAAGCTGTACTCAGGGATGAGACAAACCAGGGAAAGTCTTAGATAGAAAAGGTTAGAACAAAATTAACAAGAAATAAATAAAAATTCCTCACAATAAGATCAAGAATATAAAGACTATGACCCAAGGGACAGAGCATGATAACCCCAGTGTTGTTAGGAAACAAGCCATGAAAGGAACGCAGGAGAATCCAAGGGTACAAAGTGGTAAGGCCATGTACTTCCTGATGCCAGTTAGCAGTGGTGAAGTTCCCACGAAGGGTGTGATGGCTATGGGGAAGTATAGGGAAGCAAGTGCGCATACCAGGGACCCATGTAAATGAAGCAAATGAGCAAAGAAAAGTTATAGCAGGAAGAAAGTCATGGCATGCCCCTAACCTGCACAGATTATTAATGTGTGTGTGTGTGTGTGTGTGTGTGTGTGTGTGTGTGTGTGTGTGTACAAGTGCTGAAGATTCAGCCCAAGGATTCATGATGACACACAAACATCATTTAGTTGTATTTCATCTTAACTCACCTTTCAAAACCGAACAAAGCTTATTTCGCAGCATATAACAACATGGAGGGAAAGTTGCAAAAGAAGGTGCTAATACTGAAAACCCCTAAAACTTTAGCTGTGTAAATCATTGAGTCAAGTCTTAAGTTAGTGAAAACACCAGGCACACATGCACATACTTCCTGTATGTCTTGTACCTCCTATCAGCCTACATATGTTGTATATGCAATTGGAGCTCATTACATAAATTAATGTCTTGAACTATAGTTTGGAAATTACAAAAATCACAAATAACTACAAGTAGTATGATTATGAAAGCTTCCCACACAAGATAAAAACTTGTGTGGAATCAGTAGGAAAAGAAAAATGAGATGCAGTCTCCAGTGATTATTCCTCACAATTCTTCCTTCTGTTCGTAACAGTCACACTATTGTTAGGGTCCATGAGAAGTTCTCTAAAAGACTCCTAGTTATGTATGCAATAATCAGGAATTCTTTATTAGTCCAACATGTTGGGGTGGCACATGGCAACAACCCTAGGGAGAAGAGATCATACTGATTGATGGCTTTAAACAGTTTACTGGTTGCTATAGGATTGGTTGGCGACTCAATGGTTAGGGGCTTTTCAGCTGCAGGGTGGGAGAAGCTATCTTTTGTTCTCTTAAACTTTCACAAGGTCGTGGGGGTTCTTCTGATTGGATTCCCCTGGATTGCAGCTTTCCAGAGAACTGCTTACTCAGCTCCAGCCAGTTTCAGTAAACTGAAACCAAGGCCTGGTCTCTGGCAGAGGCTATTATAAACCTGTAGTGGCTCTGATCTGGGTCTCTAGTCCCCTTTACTCCACATAACACAGAATTGGGTTTCTTTTCCCTTTGAAGCTTGCCTGCTCTGTAGACCAACTTTGAGCAATGACGATGTTGAATTCGGACCTTGGAAGGATGACAAGCCTTTACTTATTTCCCATGGAAAGGTTCTTCTAATGGCCAAGTTACTATTGCACAAGAGAACCCAACATGCATGTGAAGAGAATGAAGGCAAGAATAAAGACATCCTTGATTAACACTTGAATTGATTTCTTAACACGAGGCCAGTTGCATGGATAGCCATTGAGTTTCTTTTGGGAGTTCCCTTTATGCAGAACTCGCGTAGATACGTTGAGAAGTGAAAGAATTATGCAGTCAGTTTGAAAAACATGTTTTGAGGTTCTTGGTTATATAGCATTAGGTGTTCAAAGTAAATGTGCTTGGCGACACTTACTTTTCTTGAATTTATTGTCAAAACATTAAGACAAACATTTTAAATTAATAACATGAGGAAGAAACATAACATGACATTTGAAGATGTCTTGGTAAATATAGGCTGCAATATAGGAAACTACAACTATTATTAATTTTAGAAACCTAATAATCTAGTCATAAAATATATAAGTCAACAACTGGTAGAACTGCAAGGAAAAACAGCCTATTCCATACTCAGATCCGGCAGCTGAAAAATACTATAGAATTGTAAAATTTAGCATCATACAACGACAGACACACACACACACACACACACACACACACACACACACACAGAAACCATTTATATCTAGAGTCTGAATGTAACAAAAAATGTATTATCTTTCTGAGTCTGGCTTATTTTGAAAAGCATAATTGCCTCCAGTTGAATGCATTTTCCTGAAAATGTCATAATTTTATTTTTCTTTAAAGCCAAAAGACATCTACTGCATGTATCTATTACATTTTATTTATTCATGCATCTATTGATACATGTCATGATCAGTTTGATTTCCCAGCTATTTTGAATAGGGCTAATAAATAGGAACGTATAAGTATATCTTTGGTATGATGACTTACAGTCTTTGAAAATACCCAGGTGTGGGAAACCAGAAAAAAGTGATAGACAGCCAAGATCTTATTTATGGTTATAGAGCACCTCATTTACAGCATATATCTTTTCAATCTGTATGGTGTATTAAGTCACATTGTTCATACACCCAATATTGGTCAGACATACCAACAAAATCATGTGTAGTATAGGAATTGAATGCAACAATATTTAAAAGAAAAGCCACTAAATTACTAAAATGTTTAGAAAGACTTAAATATGTACAAATCAAGCCTCTATGTATCAAGCTGTGCAAACTCCTCCTAAAAAAATTACAAGGTAAATTACATGATATAGTATAATAAAAATATATTTGGCAGAAGAAGAGATGGTTCTGTAGTTAAGAATATTTGCTGAATGAACATGCGGTCTAGCATTCAGATGCCAGAATCAATGTAAAATTCAGGCATGATCCCAAGCCCACCTTTAACCACAGCTCTGAGAAGAAAGGAGGCTCTCTGGGGCTTACTGAAAAATGTGCTCTCCTGGTTCAGTGAGACACTGTCTCAAAGCATCAAGTTGTAGAGTGATAAACAAATACACTGCATGTTTTCTCCTCTTCTCTAATCACACAGAGGTATGCATGCCACCTTACACATATGTACATACATGGTAGACATATATCACTCTCAGACATATACAGGATTTAGAAAGTTATTTTAACATATTGAAATCTATGAATAGATGCTGCAAATATAAGGTCTGGAATCTTAGCATTAGCAATGAAGAAGTCTACATAGGTAAGGGTTCCCCCTAAGATGTTAGAATCAAGGCTGAAGGAATGCATCAGCATTAAGGGCACTTACTGCTCTTCCACAGGATTGAGATTGGGTTCCTAGCACAATTTTAGGCAACTCATTTGCAGCTTCCTAGAATTCCAGTTTTTTGGAATTTGTAGCCCATAGCATCTATGGGCACACTCATTCGCATGCACATGCCTACATGCAAACATACACAAAATTTAAAATGATAAAATAAGTTTTCTTTAAAGAAGAAAAAGTATGTTTCTTCACCTTCTTCTATACCTATTATTCTTAGGTAATCCTGAGTGAGGTAACCCAGTCACAAAAAGACAAACATGATATGTACTCACTAATATATGGTTTTTAGAAATAGAGCAAAGGATTACCAGCCAACAATCCACACTACCAGAAAAGCTAGGAAATGAGAAGGACCCTAAGAGAGACATACATGGCCTCCTGGAGAATGGGAAAGGAACAAGCTCTACCAAGCAAATTTGGAGCATGAAGGGAGGGGAGAGGGAGTTAGAGAAAAAGAAGGGGAGCAGAGGAGGGGAGAGGTGGACATGACAGAACAGGAAAATTGAGTCAGGGGAAGAATACCGGAGAGCAAGAAAAGAGATACCATAATAGAGGGAGCCATTATAGGTTTTAAGAAAGAATTGGCACTAGGGAAATGTCCAGAGATCTACAAGAATGACCCCAACTAACAAGCTAAACAATAGTGGAGAGGTTACCTTAAATGCCCTTGCCCAGTAATGAGATTAATGGCTACATTATATGTCACCCTAGAGCCTTCATTTAGTAGTTAACAGAAGCAGAAACAGACAACCACAGCTAAACACTGAGCAGAATTCTTGGATTCCAGTTGCAGACAGGGAGGAGTGATGAGCAAAGGGGTCAAGACCAGGCTGGACAAACCTGCAGAAACAGCTGACCTGAACAAGAGGGAGATCATGAACACCAGACTGATAGCTGGGAAATCAACATAGGACTGACCCAGATTCCCTGAATGTGGTGTTAGTTGGGAGGACTGGACAGTCTATGGGGCCTCTGGTAGTGGATCAGTATTTATCCCTAGTATATGAATGGACTTTGGGAGCTCATCCCACATAGAGGGATACTCTCTCAGCCTAGACACATGGGGGAGAGCCTAGGCCCTGCTTCAAATGTTATGACAGATTTTGTAGATCTCCCATGGAAGGCCTCACCCTCCCTGGGAAGGAGAAAGAGGATGGGACAGGTTTGGTGGAGGGAACAGGAGAGGAGGGGAGAGAGAGGGAACTGGGATTGACATGTATATATAAAAAAAAGAGCTTGATTATATTTTAAATCAAACAATTAAAAAGATACAACTCTAAAATGGCATTCAAAGAAAATAAGTATTGCACAAATATTCAAGACCCAGAACTGAAGAAAGTAATGGTAGGAAAATCAGAACAGTGGTCACTTGAGAGATGGGGAAAAATTGAGGTGAGGCAATGTAGGGTGCTGTCCAAGAGATGCTCTGGGACAAGAGCACTGCTCTATGACTTTGGAGTGATTTGGGTGACCCATGTGTGTATTTTCCTCAAGTACACGTAATTAGGATTTTTAAATATTTTCCTAACATAATATTTTTCTTGATTATCTGGGAATTTCATATCATGAATCCCAATCACTTTTCCTAGTCCTCCCAGGTCCACCTCCATCCCTGTGAGCTCCCTGACAAAAGAACAAGTAGAAGGAGGAGGAGGAGAGGAGGAGGAAAGGAAGAGAAGAGGAGGAGGAGGAGGAGGAGGAGGAGGAGGAGGAGGAGGAGGAGGAGGAGGAGGAGGAGGAGGAAAACTAGTCCAGCTTGTGTTGCCCATACTCACTAGAGCATAGTCAAATTACGAGGAGCATTCAGCCCCTTACACAAAACCAAGTCCTTCCCCATCGCGCCGCCCCCCCCCCAGAAGCCCTCTGTTGTGGAGAGCCACACATCAGCACCCTGAGCACAAGTTTTAAGAGTTCTCATAGTTTGCTATCTAGGCTGTTACTTTCTTTGAGGGGAGGGCAGGGGTTGTCAGAGAAATCTTCTATATACGGTCGTAGAAACCACTGCAAAAGTTGCTTCCTTTCCTTGTACGGTCAGCTGGAGCCATGGACTTCCACATGGTTTCTGGTAACATCTTAGACCACGGACATCCACACGGTCTCAGGTATCACCATGTGCCATGGACTTCAGCATGGTCTGAATTTTATTTCAATATAAATATTTTATAGATAGTAAACTCTGACTAGACATGGGGAAGAATAAATCCAGGAATCTGAAACATAACTGAAACACATAGGGTTATTATAGGTGCTTAGTATACGGCTAATGAGATCAAATGGAAAAGCCCAATTGATGTGTTTCTCAATAAATCATTATTCTGGTTTAGTTATACATTTTATGAATATTTTCATAATAAACTTAAAAAACAGTTTTAAGGCAGTTCTTGTACATAGCCATGAAAGAGGCAGTTCCACAGCTATCAAATCACCTCTTAAATATTCATGTTTTTATGTCATTAATACATGTTAAGAGATTCTCCATTGGTGAGTAATCAAAAGCTATGAACAAAGTTTAGTGTCCAAGAGGTGCTTTAGGAAAAATTGAGCACACAGTGTTACGAATGGTTCAGTAATTTTAGGGCAAACCATCAATTTTAGAGTTGCTTTTGATCTACATAAAAGCTGATATATTAGCAAAATATTTCAGCTTATTTTTCCATATAATTCTTCACACAGCATTACTGTGGTAAATCTGTTACAATTCACAACCAATATGCTAAAAATCCATACTTTTATTTAGACTTATTTAATTGCATATAACTTTTAAAACGAAATAGTATGAAGTCTTGATTAAATGCTTATGATGAAATGTCAAGGAAAAATGTCCCGATTCTTCTTTATTGCACCTACATAGTTCACGCAAATACTCATGGTCATAGTTTAAATGAGATAAAATGGTAAAATTTTATGTAGATTTAGAGCTAAACTGATACTTACACTTTGATGTACATATTTCAATAGCTACCAAAAATGTATTTCCAAAGAAAATAAGTAATGTCAAATAATGTTTTCACAACCTAGTGTGTCACTGATATGAAATGTACTAATGAAAGTCACCTGGAGGCAGGTGTGTCCAATATGTAGCGATGTTAGGAAACAGGATATAGACTGACACTTAACGACACCCGTCAAAATGTAGGAGGAAACTGGAAACAGATACTGTGCTGTGGGGGAATGGCTGTGCTCCTGTTATGTGGTGTGATTTGAAGACTGTGCCTAAACTGAGATGCGTAGGTCTTCTGCACCAGGATCATGACTGTTGTGCTCATGATTTATATGAACTCATGGCATTCTATAATGTTCTGCCTCCGTAAAAACCATCTTTAGCCAGCTGGGTGATGTTAGCTAGGAATTAATCATAAACATCTGTTTGGTTTAAAGGCATGCTGTCTTTCCCTCCAGACACATTTCTTTTGTTGTTGTTGTTGTTGTTGTTGTTTGAGAAAAGTATCTGGGCACCTTTAACATATGACTTACGTTTTCTTTATTTTCTAATCAAGGTAAAGAAAAAGGAAAAGAAAGATGTGTCCTTTAAGTGTGGATTGCCTTCACAAGGCTTGTTTCTCTTTGAAACACAGACTCTTTCTTAATATTGTGAAAGAATCTCTAGTACTTAATATTAACTCAGTGGTCATTTTTATCTTAAAAAAAATAATGGTCCAGTACTTTCCCAGAGGGAAATCATTGGTTTTTCAAACTAGTCTTGCATGTACTTGCCCCCAGGAGTTCACTTGAAATGACAGTCAGTTTATGAACAGAAGCAAACACCTTCACCCGAGCATTCACAGCTCTGCTCTGTACCTCATTGTTGCTCTTCCCTACATTCCCTCTTTCCCTTTCTGCACTCCCTCCGACTTTGAGTCTACATATTTATATTAAAGCTTAATTTTTAACATCTATTTACATCTCCACCTCATCTGTGTATGTGTGGACATGCAGGCACAAGTATCATGACATCTGTGTGGAGGTCACAGGACAAATTTCAAGAAATCTTCTAGTGCAGTGGTTCTCAACCTTCCAAATTCTGTGATCCTTTAATATACTTCCTCATGTTGTGGAGAACAAATTAATTCCTTGCAATTGTGTTCCTGTAGTTTTGCTACTGTTTTGAATCAAAATGTAAATTTCTGAGATACAATCCCCATGAAAGTCGTCAGACCTCCTAACGGGGCATGACCCACATGTTGAGAACCACCACTGTTCTAGTGTTCCAGAGCTTGAGTACAGGTCCTCAGGCTGAGTAGCAGACACCCCTAGCTTCTGAGCCATCGCATAGCTCCTCACCTACATATTTTTGTTAAAGAATACATTTCTTATTACCATAAGGATGTGTTTTCCATATTAACTATTTCATAATATTTATGTAACTTTCAATAAACATGTTTTTTGTCTGCTTCATCATATATTTATGAAAAGAATATGATAGTTTGGAAGTCTGAATAAAGGTATGAATATCTGCAATATTTACTCTTTAAAATCCTTGAATCTGTTTTGACCCACACCTTGACACAAATACCCAGAGAAAAGGTATTTCTCCAGAATGAGATGTTTATTTTCAGCTCAGGGACCAGAAGCTCCAGGATCCACACTTGCTGGTGATCCTATTTTTGAAAAACAATTCATTCATTCGTTTGTTTGTTTAAATTACTGCTTTAATTATGTGTAGGGTATCCTGTATGATATATCAGGGCTCATATCTCTCATGTAATATAAGATCACGGTAATTAGCTCCCTATTCCTTCTCTTTAAGGGTGGCATATCTCTTCTAGTTACACTCTCCTAGTTGCTTATAAGCATTGTTACAGGTTTCTCTGAGCCACTGGCACTAATCCTGCTGTCGGACACTCGTACTAATACCCATTAGCCAGCTGCCTCCAATCTTCTCTCTTCTTATCTTCCTTTCTCTCACGGTTGTTATTCTATATCCTGATATTCCATTTCGGCTTCCACATATAAGAGAATATGTGGTTGCCGTCTCTCTGTGTCTGACTTATTCACTTAGCACAGTGTCCTCCAGTTCCACATATTTGTTCACAGACGACAGACTACTGTGTACTTGTGCATTTGTATGTATACAAAGTCATTGTTTTAAATGGACATCTAGCTTAATCCATATTGCACTATTATAAACAGTACAGCAATGGATATGGGTGTACAGATCTCTATTTTGATAGGTTGTGAAGTCACCTAGAAATAGCATAGCTATACATAACAATCATTCTGGTCTTAGTTTTCTGAGGAATAGTTTTCAATAATGGCTGTTTCTGGGTATATCCCCATGTTCATATACAAGAACCCCCTCTTCTCCATATCTTTGCCAGCATTGTTACTTGTTTGACTTTTTGACAAATAGCCATTCTTATTGGGAGTTGGAATTTCACTGTGATTCTGACTTGCATTTTTTTTTATAGCTTGTGATGTTGAGGATTTTATGTTTAAAAAATCTGAAAACTCTCTTCCGTCTCTTGTATTCTGTTGGTAATGCTTGCATCTATAGTTCCTGTGTACTTACCTAGGTTTTCCTTTTCTAGAATTCCCTAGGTTGGTGTTTCTTTACTGATTCTGTTTACATTTTTCAGGTTTCAAGATTTATGTTAGTTTCCTTCAACTGTTTCAACCCCCCCCTTGGCTTTCCTTAAGGGGTTTATCTCTGACTCTTTTGCATGCTCTTGGTACACTTTTCTTTCTACTAAGTTGTTTCATTCAGCCCTTGATATGAGAGTTTGTGCCTAGTCTTATCTGTATTAGGTTAACATTCCTGAGAGGCCTGCTTTGTTCTGATCTGGGGTAGAGGGGAGACTTGCAGGAGGGGAGGCTGTGGACAGGATTTATTGCATGAGAGAAGAAGAAATAAGAAAAAATTCTTAAAATCTAAAATCACCTTTTACTTCTTACTCAATTACCTTCAGTCCTTAGCATTTTCCTAGTAATAAAGTTTCACAGAAACCTATTTCTATTAGAAAATTTCACTTAGTTTGACTTTCACAAATATGGAACTCTTATGCAGAATTCTGTTGCTGTTTGTTTTGTGTGTACTGTTTTAACTGTATCTATATATTTAATGAATTGAGAAAAGTACTTTCTGTCAGTAGAATACTCTGCAGGAAACATGCTTGTTGTAAAATGGCGCCCAGTGTTGAAATGTTCTCTGTGAAGGATATTCTATTTAAACTAATATTTTCATTTTATTTGGTTTGTGACAAAATTATTTTAGAATGGAAAATGTGAGCATAAAATGATGAACCAAACATAACTTAATAGGAAAAAAAGAAAAGATAGATTTTCCAAAATGGTGTCATAGAGAAAACAATGTCTAAATTTGTTTAATTAAAAAACTGATTTCTCACAGTCTATCACTTGATTATAGATGCTAGAAAAATAAACATTTTCCAGGTACGGTTCACATTTTCTTACTGCAAATTATTCAAAAGAAGAAAAAGATCAATCAGGATTGATATTTGACAATGGCAAAGAAATATGTAATTTGTATGATTCCTATTTTTCCAAAATTACAAAAAGAGAATAGTCTAGCACTACAAGAACCACACAAATAGCATCTGTGCTTCTAAACCCATGCTGTTGTTCTTATTCTTTATCATTATTCCATCACTGGTGACCTCCCACATACTAAGTCAGCCTCTATCTCAAAATTATATTCCACAGCCTTATGCAAACTTAAATGATTTATATGTTTGAAAAGAATTTTTTAAAAACTTTCTTTATTGTTCAGGATTTTATATGTGTATACAATTAAATATCTACTCTTAGGTCTCCTTTCAACTCTCCCAATATTCCCTTTTCAACTTGCATCTTCCTTGATAACCCACTAAGTTCTGTGAGTCAACTCAATACACACATGGGTAAGGGCTATCCATTGAAGCATGGGAACCCTATCAGTAATCACACCCTCTGAAAAGAATGATTCCCCCTCCTTAGCAGCTATCAACTGTCAGGAGATCCTTAAGTAGGGATGGAACTGAAGGCACCTCCATCTTTGCTGGAATTTTGACTGGCTGGATCTTGTGCAAGAACCTGCAGCTTATGTGAGTTCATGAATGCACTCACCATATCATGTCCAGAGGACAGAATTTCACATTACTCTTCCCCATTCTCTGGCTCTTTTACTTTTCCACATGATCCGTGAACTCTAGTCAAAGATTGAGTACCATAGGGAGATGGAGTTTTAAGATGTCAGGCTCTTGACAATAGTAAATGTACACCCGTGAGAATGTCTAAAATCATAAACACCAATAACAGTTTATGCTGGAGAAGATGTGAAGAAAGGGGAACACTCCTCCATTGCTGGTGGGAGTGCAAACTTGTACGGACAGTTTGGAAATCAGTATAGCAGTGTTTTAGGAAAATAAGAATCAGTCTATCTCAATATCCATCAATTCCACCCTTGGGCATATACTCAAAGATGCATATTCACATAATAAGAACTAATCTTATTGTTATGTTCATAGCAGCATTGTTTGTAATAGCCAGCACCTAGAAGCAACCTAGATACTCCTCAACTGAAGAATGGATGGAGAAAATGTGGTACATTTACACAATGCAGTATTACTCGGGGGTGGGGGGTGGGCAAAGAATCTTGAAATTCACAGGCAAATGGATGGAACTGGAAGAAACCATACTGAGTGAGGTAACCCAGTCACAGAAAGAGAAACATGAACCTTCATCCAGTAGCTGATAGAAGCAGAAGCAGAAGCAGAAACCCACAGCTAAGCACTAAACTTTAATCCAGTTTTAGAGAGGAAGGAGGGATGAGCAAAGGAGTCAAGACCATACTGGAGAAACCCACAGAAACAGCTGACCTGACCAAGTGAGAGCTCATGGACCCGTTATATATGTGGGAAACCAGCATTGTACTGTACCAAGCCCTCTGAATATGGGTGCCAGTTATGAGGCCTGGGCAGTTTATGGGACCTCTGACCAGTGGAACCAGAATTTATCCCTAGTGCACAAATGGACTTTGGGAACCCATTCCCCATCTCAGCCCAGATACACGGAGGAGGCCTAGGCCCTACCCCAAATGATGTAACAGACTTTGATGAACCCCCATGGAAGGCCTCACCCTCCCTGGGGAGTGGATGGGGGTGGGATGGGGGAATCAGTGGGGATCATGGGAGGATGGAAGGGAGTGGGACTGGATTGATATTTAAAATAAGATTGTTTCTAAATTAAGTAAATAAATTTAAAATAATAAAACGAAGGCATTGTGGCAGTGTTTGCCCCTCTTGAACCTCTGCAAAGAAATAATTAAAAACACATGACCATGAAGTTTTGAGAATTCATGTGACAGTAGAGCATGTCACCTCCATCACAGTTTTAATATGGGTCCCCAAGTCAAGAATAGGAGTATCGAAACTAGGAAAGTCTCTGGATTGGTGTTTTAATTCACATAGCAATATGTAAGAAGGGGGGCTGATGAGTCTACATATTATACACAACCCTGAATCTTATAGAATAGTTTTTCAATGTATATAAATTCTTTTTCCTACTAAAGATTATTCAAGTGTACAAGGCCCTCAATATTTTTATTCCTGTTTGCTAGCTCTTGGTCAATAAGACAAAACCTATGTGAAATTGTGTGCTCCCTCCCCCCCTGGAAAGTTCAAGCATTTGTCAAGAAAGTATTATAAAATACTTCAAGTCTTCTAGACAAATAGACAGGTCTTCTTTATAAATACAAGTTAAGAAATGAATACACAGTTCTGAAGCTGGTAAAATATCAAAGTCCAGCCTGATAGAGAAGTGGAAGTAAAAGAACAAGTATTATATCACTCATTTTTTAATCTAAACTCTACATGAAGAGTTTAAATTTTATATCAAAACATCAAGTTGCAAAATTTGCATGTGCTATTGAGATGATGGCTCAAAACAATGACAGTGAGTTCAGAGAAGCTTGGAAATTGTCCCATGAGACAGAAATGTAACAAACATTAATGGCTCCAAGTCTAGGGTTCACAGTGACTATCTTTCCAGAGTGTGACTGGTGACTTCAGATAGATTACTTTGGAGAGAAAATAGAGTGCTGAGGCTGGCTCATTTCACTGTTAGGCATAGCCCTTCTTACCTCGTTTCAGAGTTTTATGAATTCTGATTACTTTTTCTGCCATTTGGGGACTAAAAATTTTTATTAACGAATGACTGTTATGCCTTTCATTAATTGTAAGTTAAAGCACTATTTCATTCCTTTAAGGAATGAATAGAAATTGTCATAGAAACGACGTATGTTTTTAATAGTAAGTAGTACTGAGGAGGAAACCAGCAGGTTTGTGTTGATAGTTTTCAATATTTAAAATCTGAATTTACCATTTTTAATTTAGAAATTTAGAAATTTGTCTTGTGGCACCCCTTCTCCTATGTGATTGTTCAAATCAGGACCTCTTCTGACTGTTGTTATTAATGAAAGACCCAGGTACCTAGGGATTTCATTGTGCCATCAACGCAGAACAGAGAGATAGATGGCTGCAGATCCTAAAGGGAAAGACAGTTCATTGCACAAATTGAGTTTATGTACTGCAGAAAGACTGTCCTAACCACAAGGGGGTTCAAACCAAATGTCCAAAGGAGTCTCAGGATGTTGAACCTGATACTTCCACCATGAACCATTCTATTTTGTGTTTGCCCAGTGTGATTCTTACACTGACCCCAGGATATTAGAAAGACCCTCTGCCCTTGTGGAAACCTTTCTGTGCACTTCCATTAAAAAATGAGTTTGTTTAGCTCTGGCTTCAATTGTGATAGTAAATAGTATATCCCGCGTTAAAGAGTGAGTATAATCTCAGGGGTTGGAGTAGAAAATGCCCCCAGCAACTTTGTAGTCTGAGAAAGATGTGAATATCACCACTCAGTGCTGTGCGGATCATAACTTTTTTTTTCCAAACTCCCTTACGCATAACTTAGTAACATGTTTCATTTTACTGGTGTCCTTTGGTTTCTAATAAATTCTCTGGAGTCTATTTCATAGGATTTTTCATTTGTTTTCTCTTTAAAAGTCATTTCTTCCAGGAGAAATCCTCAAATGCGTGAAAAATTTGTATTCAATTCACCCTCCAAGCTTTGTGTGGAACAACACTTCAGAGACCACTCGGAAGCCTTAGACCCTGAAAATGGTGTGGTCCGCTTGCTTAACTAGATTGGCTACATGGAGCATGTTCCACCTGTGCTCTGCTGTCTGTGCTGATTGCCTTTTAGCTTCTGAGTGCAATTCAAGGTGATCATTTTAATCTCTCAGGCCCTGTATGGCTTGGGACCCAGTTATCTGATAAATTGCTTCTTTCCCTGGGCATGACAATTAATATCAGCCCGAGTGCTGCTCCAAGCAGTTCCTGTTCTTAAACTGAGCAACTGCAGGCAGGAGAATGAGTGTATATACAGAACTGTGAAAGTGTGTGAGAGCCACATCATCGGCTGTTGGTCCTTCCTACCCCTTTTCAGGTGAACAGGTACACGGAGTATATATATATATGTGCGTGTGTGTGTGTATGTGTGTGTGTGTGTGTGTGTGTGTGTGTGTGTGTGAGAGAGAGAGAGAGAGAGAGAGAGAGAGAAGAGAGAGAGAGAGAGAGAGAGAGAGAGAGAGAAAATCTATACAGATAATGAATTTTCCCCTAGACTGTCTGATAAACACTCACAATTTACTATACTTGATTTTTACATTACTTCATCTTGTTTCCACCCTTTGTTTCTAATTTTCCTATTTAAAGTATAAACATTTTTCTTTCACAATATATATTTAATTTTCAGTGTGTGAGTGACATCTTTTTAAAGCTGAAAGCCACTCCTGTGCTTGTATTCTTAGAAACATAGATCATAATTGGAATGAATGAAGTATAAAGTATTCTTTTAATAATAAATATGAAGACACACACAAATTCAAAGGAGTTATCAGACTCAGTGCCTCTTGGGTACTATTTTAAGACTTGGATGATAGCCTTAAAATATCTATATGTTGAAAAAGAATTGTTGTCAGGGAATAACTATATGCCATATTTGAAATGGCATTTGACAGTATCAGCATTACTCTCTAGTATAGATGCTTTCGTAATCCTCTCTCAAATATGACATTGATAGGTATTTCTTGACACCATGTTAGGAAAATTCCTGAATGATTAATCTTGGTTTAATTCTAATTTCCTTAACAGAGTAAAAAGGTATGCATTGTTAAAAAAGTCAATAGCTTTTACAAATAAAATGAGACAAGATTATTCTGTCTCAGAAGGCTAGAAATTTGAAAAAACCCAAGTTCTAAGGGATGATTTGAGAAAGAGTTCTGGTTACTTTTTTTCAACGGGAGCTGTATCAACCATTCTGAGGCAAATTGACATCCTATTTGGAAGTCAGATATTAAACATCAAGGCAAATATAGTTTCTATTTGAATGTGTGTGTTTTTGTAAAAATCTGCCATCCAGATTTACTAGTCCCTCAAAGTTTAGAGCTGATGTTTACCCTTCTGGTGTTTACAGGTTGAAGTGGACCATTGGGTATATTCTTCTTACTGGCCTGCCTATTGTATTAATGCCTATTAGTGTGTGTGATGCTAAAAAAAAAACATGGTATGTTACTCAATGGGAATCCTACTGTGCCCATATTGTTACTTGTTACCAGATTTCTTATTCTGCAGGATCTGGAGCAAATCCTTTATTTCTGAATAGTTTCAGTTTTCTCGTGTGTGATGCTGAGATACTAAGAGTGTCTGTGTGATGAGGTCAGGAGGACTTCATACTAAATCTCTAAGATTACAAGAATTATTGAAACATATTGAATACTCATTAAGTCTTGCTTCTCCCTCTAGTTTTGCACTTCTCCCTTCTTCCCTCTGCCTTGTTACATTAGTTCTGAATCAGATGTAAAATAGTATAGTAATTAGCAACCTCTTGGATCATAACCCTTCAGTAAGTCTCATGAGCAATGTTAAGATTGCTATAGGATATCTCTTAAAATATGCAAAACAATTACTTTCTTTACCAAAAGTGTTATTCAGCATCAGTGACATGTGGTACTGAGGCCAAGGACTGACTTCCTTAATTTAAAAGAAGTTGATACATGGCCTCTAAATGTTACATATTTATACTCTTAATCAGACAAATTGGAAGTGTGTTTGAAACATTAACAGGGAAATGTATACCATTGCAGTTAGTTCTTAGTCTTTAGAAATTAAAAGACAGAGGCGATACCAGTCAGAGAAATGGGAATAGATCTGACTTGTGATAAGTATTGCTGAGGGTAAAGAACATTCTAGAAGCAGGAAATAGGGTTGCATTCCTGGGCAATGAAGAGTCCAGACTGAAAAACAACAATGACTTTTCACATGACCATAGTATGTGGGTTGAGAAGTAGAAGAGATGGCTATGTCCAGGCAACCATTGACTATCAATAATTTGAATATTACCTTTAAACCATAGCTAAAAGTCAGTTTATAAATTAGCTTAATTTAGGATTTAAGGAGTATTTTGATAGGCTGGAGACATGGCTCAGTGGTTAAGAGCAGTTACTGGTCTTTCAGGTGACATGCTCTGTGCAGTATCAGGGACTCACTTGACTCGGGCAACATGGAAGGAATAAGGGACAGACCCATAGATCATGCATAGTAAAGCTGGATTGTGCAGGACATGCTCTCTGATGAAGCTACAGGCTGCCCCCTGGAATCTCAGAGTGTATTTATTTTATACATTTGAAATGAGGAGGCAAGTTTATTGTATATCGCTAAATAGGGAGATGGGCCTATGACATTCAACTGGATGAGGACTAAGGTTTAGCTAATCTAGGTGGGATGTCTCCATAGAGAAGAATCTTAGGTTGTACTTATACTGCAGAAGGAAGCTGGGCTGATAGTTTTCATAAACACTGGAACTGGAACCAGAAGACATGGGTTTGTTTCTGAGCATTAACAGAGTAACGCATAGGCATCTTCAATTTCATTTCTAGGGCTATCAAGACTCTTTTCTCGTCTCCATAGGCAACATGCATATGGTGCTTAAACACACATACAGGTAAAACATATATACACAAAAAATTAAAGAAGGAAAATTTTCAGTTTTATGCTTTATAACAACAAACCTAACAGATACTAAAATGATAGATGACATGGAAACTTTTTCATATTTTGTAGAACACAGTGGATGGGCAGATAATTTGACCATGTAGGTAGCAAGACATTACTTTTCTTTTTGGATTCTTTTTTGTGATAATAATTTGAACTCCTCCTGACTTCATAATAACCACAACTAATAGCCAAATTTAGTGCTTAATTATTCTGTTTTCACTAGTGTTGACTATGATGATAAGGGGGAAAAAGAGTTTTTTGTTTAGACCAGGGTGGAAACTAATGCATAATCACTGTGTAGTTAATTGGGGTTTACTAGAGGAGCAGAACCAATGGAAGAAATATATATTACAAAGCAGAAGCACTGGACTCGCTTCTACAATACAATCTGGATACTGGAAAGATTGATAACCCACAGTCTCTTCAGCTGCCTCAGTCTGGTGCAGACTTTCTGAAAAACTCCCACAGAGTTTCTGCTCTTCAGTCCCCACTGAAAAGCCCAGGCAACTGGATCCTGAAGCAGCATTTGTGGCAACAGAGTAGATGCTTTTACAAACAAGAAATAAGGGAGGATTGGCAAGTGCAACTCTGCTTTTCTCTCAGGCCTCTTTCTTCTTATTTTGGTCAGCACCAGAAATGCTTCCTACTCTTGGAGATCATCTCCCTCTCCTAGGAAATATATTTATTGGTCCATCTAGAGACATACCTTTAGGTATGTCTAGATTGTATCAAGTACAACTAATTTTAGCCACCATACACATGTTAGAATATCCAGGCTGATGGTAATACAGAAAATAAACTATAATATATATAACAACAACAACAAAAACAGGCTTGGGTATATGATACGAATTTATTAAGACCAAGTGAAAGGACTAGGAAAAGGATGCTTTTAAATTTGGTTCCCAGGTATGAAAATTAAAAGTTAGGATTCTAAATTATTTCTACAATGTATACAGTAGAAATATGGTTCTGGTGTGGGCCTTGTGTATCTAGGGATTGCTTGGATAATGAGGGAGTTGCTTCAGACCTCAAGAAGTGTATGGTCTAATTCAGGAATTTTAATGTGTATCTGAGACTGTTATGTGGAATCTTTAGTACTGATATAGCAGGTTATAGTAATTTTTAAATTCCTAGATAGAAAAATTCAATGTGGTCAGATGGCCAACTGCAATTTATGGAGAAAGAACTTGGTGTTTGTCTTAGCTACTGTTATATTGCTGTGAAGAGACACCATGAACAAGGGAACTCTAATAAAAGAAAGCATTTAACAGAGCTTGTTTACAGTTTTAGAGGGACAGTCCATGACTTATTGTGATGGGAAGCAGATAATAATGGCCCTGGAGCAGTAACTTAGAGCTTTACATATTATTTGTGGGCAGCAGAGAAGGATTGAATCTGGCATGGGCTTTTGAAACCTCAGAGCCTACCCCATTTAGTGGCATACTTCCTACAACAAAACCACACCTCCTAATTCATCCTAAACAGTCCCACCTAATTAAATGCATGAGCTTATGGGAGCCATACAGCTTACAGCCATTTCTGATGGGAGATGTTATTCTGTAAATATGTTTCTCATACTGGTTCATGAATAAAGCACTGTTGGCCAATAGGAAAGCAAGATAGGTGGGGATAGAAGACAAGGAGGAAAGAGGAAGGGGTAAGGAGGAGTCAGGATGGAGAGCATGGAGAAAGCAGCATGCCAGCCCGTCCTCCCCAGTAAGATGACCCACATGGAAATACTTAGAATAGTAGGAATGGGTTAAGCATTAACACAGAGCTAACTGATAAGAAACAAGTAACTGAGCCACAGCATTATATCAAATACAGAGTCTCAGCATGTTGTTTGTGGCTGGATGGTGCAGTGTTTGGACCAGGCAATCAGCAGCAATCAGCGGCAGGGAAAACATACTTGTTACATAATGGTGCCCAATGTGGCTAATAAGAACTTTCACTTAAAACTAAGAAAAGCTTAAGAAATGTTTTATAAACAAAGGAACAAAGACAAGCAAGACTTCTTGGTAGCAACATTTTTCTAGGTTGGACTTGGTTTTGCTAGAGACAGAGATTTGTGCAGCTCCTTTAAAGGAGGTTTCCAAAATTAGCATAAGTGGCAAAAAACTGCAAGGCTTTTGAAGAGCTCTGCTAACTATTCATTGGTGTGTACTAGAGCTTGCAATAAAGGTTAACAGTGTGTTTTAAAATATACGTTGGCTTGGGAGAGAAAGAGAAACAGGATACAATGGTTTAAAAAAGAAAAAAAAGGAGAGTAACTGGGTGTGGTGGCACATGCCTTTAATCCCAGCGCTCTGGAGGCAGAAGCAAACAGATCTCTGTGATTTCAAAGTAAACCTGGTATGCAGAGTGAATTCGAGGACAGATAAAAGTTACACAGAGAAATCCTGTCTCTAAATATGTAAAAATAGAAGTAGATGAAATAGAGTAATAAAAAAGCCATGTAAAGATGGAAAGCACAGAGAAACTTTGGATATTGTACGCTGTTCTGTTATCTTTAAATTGTTTGACTGCTGAGGAAATAACAACTACTGATGAACGAAATGTTGCTGGAATAATCCAATTTTATATTTTAAAAATGCTTTGACTCCAAAATTTAAGTCTAAGGACAAGTTACTGGGGAAAAAGTTTTCTAATTTTGTTTCCACAGAAAATGAAAAGCTATGGATTCCTTCCAGGATAACATGGTTTGATCAAGCAAGACCCCTTAAAGCAACGTCAATGGGACAAAGCAGTCTTGCAGATTACAGCCAAGATTTCTGATCTTCTTAGGATCCTCATTGACAGAACCCCCTACCAGCAGGAAGTAGTTTGGAAACAATGACACACAAATTCCCAAATATTGTTTATAAATGTTTGTTTTCATTTAAGAGGGCTTGGTTATAAATGGCTAATGACCACAAGCAATCTTTTTAAAGGTAAAAATTGAATTATGATATAGATATGAATGCTTTGTTTTGGAATGGATTTTCAATTATTGATATTAAAGGCAATTTTGTGATAAGTATATTTCTTCTTTTGTTTAGGTATTGTGTTTATATAGCTCTTTTAGAATGTATTGTTTAGTTTAACACAGGGTATGATTACCTATGATAGTGAAAACTATCATAGGTAATCATACCCTGTGTTAAGTTAGTTAGGATTTCTAGATATGCAGAAATGTATTTGAGATGAATAGGCATTCTTCAAACCATTCAAAGCCCTACAGAATATGGCATTTAAAATGATTTAGAGTTTTCTTGACAATGAGGCACAACTGCTCCTGGTAACAAACACCACCTGTATCAGAAAGGAAGATGGACATCGAAGAAATGTGTTATGGAGTTTGCTTATAGTATGGCAAGACTAACCATTTGGAAAAGATACTGCTCTTGTCTAGACAAGTTCTTCTGTTTGCCATGGCTGGAAACTGGCCCCCTCCTTATATTTGTATAAGATCACCATTGTTGTTTATGCCTACCAATTCCCTCTAGACTTTTCCTTTCACAGATTGCAGGATTAGCTGTGTTAGATCTTGCTCTAAGGTTACAATCCCTCTATTTCATTTAACAACATACTTTTCTTCAAACTTCTTATCTCCTTGAGCATAAGACATGGCTCCAACATTTCATTTCTTGGTACTCCATTCCTCCTCAAACTGTATGTTTTTTTTATTTCTTTTGCCTTCCTTACTTTTTTTCCTTGGAGAGCTGCCCAAGAGTGATCACTAATAAAAGTGATCACCAGACAGCCAATAAATACTAGGCTGTCTCAAAATCTCACCTGCCAGTGACAGTAGTTGCAAACATTTTTAATTTAGCTTCCATCATGTTTTTAGGATAAAAACACAGCTATTTTTTTGCCAAAACATCAAGAATGTTACTAACTTACTAACATTTTTTCCCTCTGAAACCTCTTGTGCCAAGCCTGTCTGAATCACCCTCATCACTTCCATGTTTCTATTGGTAGAGCACATTAAGCCTTGCTTAAAGCCCTCAACTGCTTTTCTAGTTCAAAGTCACAGTCTTCCATATTTCTCCATGAAACATCGTGGTCAGGTCTATTCCAGCAAAACCCCATCCTTGATACCAACTTCTATCTTAGATTTGAGAGAGAGAGAGAGAGAGAGAGAGAGAGAGAGAGAGAGAGAGAGAGAGAGAGAGAGAGAGAGAGAGAGAGAGGGAGGGAGGGAGACTGGTAGAGGCTTTTGAAATCTCACCCCCATGACACATCATTTCTAACAAAATCACACCTCCTGATCATTCTTAATAGTTCCATCAAATAGTTAGCATACACTCAAATACATGAGTCTGTGTAGACCATTTTCATTTAACTCTCTACAATATTTATCAAGGAAACATGACAAAAGAGGGATTCCTCCTACAAAAGAAGTATGGAGCAAGCTGAAAACTTCAGAGTGATCAGCATGTGCTCCACCCTCAGCATATCTCTTTGAGGGCCAAAGACAGACTAGGAATAAGAATGTGGAGGTCAGAACCAGCCAAAGGATTTGGAAGCAATGCTAGGGGCAACTGACAGAACAACAACAACATGGAGAAGACAAGTGTCCTAAGTGGGGCCTTCCCTTACTGCATGGCAGAGAGATATGGGCAGGATACTTGGAAAGTAGCAAGAAGATTAGGAGGATGTTTGGATGATCCAGGTGTTGACACAGATACATCTAAAGTCTATAATACAGAGGAGGAAGCGACATAAAAAATCTAGAGTTTGGTTGGAGAGTCAGCACCATAAATCTAGCCTGTTTTTACCTTGTTATTGCAATGTTTTGTTAGATCATAAAATCCTAATTACCAAGGCACATAAAATAGACAATGCTTTATCCTGATGCTAAAGAATGCTTTTCATATTTCTATGGAATTTGGAGATGTATTAGTTCCTTTTCCATTGCTGTTATACAACATCATGGCCAAGGCTGTTTATGAAAGCAAGAGTTTATGTTGGCTTATGATCCTAGAGGCATAGGAGTCCCTTCACTACCACTGGCATTGAAGTGACAGGCACAAAGGCAGGACCAGGTTGATAAGAGCTCATGTTTTGAAACTCATGTGTGAAGAAAAGAGAACAACTATTATTGTGTGTGAGTCTTTAATTCTGAAAATCTACCTCCAATGGTGTACTTACTCCCCTCTCCCCCACCATTTTTTTTTTTTAAGAAAGCATGCCATTGGAGGTAGGTAGACATTTTTTCCCACCCTAGGCTTCATCCAACAGCACTGGCACCACCAACTAGAAGCTAGGAACTAAGTGTTCCAAAACATAAACCTATGGGGGCCACTGTTAGTCAAGTCATCAGAGGGAATATACATACAAGGAGAGACAGGGAAAGAGAACAATTTTCAAGTGTCAAAACGAGTACAACTGACATAAATATTCCATACTGATACATACACACAGACACATACACACATATGGTATACTAAATATTGTCTGTGTTATATAACATTAATATACAATATAAACACGTATATAGACATATGTAGACTGAGTTTCTGTCCTGCCTGGTCCCACAGCCATTTAGTCCCAAATAAACACACTGTGGCTTATATTAATTATAAACTGTTTGGCTGATAGCTCAGGCTTCTTAAGCTCTCTCTTAACTATTAACCCATTTCTATTAAACTATGTATTGCCACAGGCTGTGGATTACCCATAGTGCTCTAACATGTTACACCTTTGGTGGCTACATGGTGTCTCTCTGTCGTTAGCCAAACAGTTGATTATTAATATAAGCCTCTAGGTGTTTATTTGGGATTAAACAGTTGCAGGACTGGAGCAAAACAGAAACCTCAATCTATAGATATGTGTGTAAGTGAACAAGTATAACTGACATTTTAAATTAAACATTATGAACTGATACATATACATAGACACATATGTGGTGTCTTAAGTATTATGTAAGTATTTTATACACTGTGTGAATAAATATAGCTGACAGTTTTTGTTAAATATTATGAACTTATACATGCATACACATATAAACAATGTCTTAAATATTATATATATATTGTGTGTAAACAAATATTTAGCATTTTATTAAATATTATAAATTCATACTTACCGACACATGTGATGTCCTAATTATTACATATGTATTTATATGCTTGTGTGTGTGTGTGTGTGTGTATATGTGTGTGTATGTATATATGCATGCAAACAATACTCATTTAATTTCCACAACTGTTCTGAGATACAAATACTATCTTTATTTTTATATATTTGTATGTAGTGACATAAAGACCTTGAGTAAGTTCTCACAGATCACACTTCAATTAAGTTCCTAAAATGGAGTTCAAACCCATTTTGTTGTCCTAATGTTTCTATTATACCTTTTCTGGGATAACTGTTAAATCTGAATTATATTAACATGAAGAAATAACAAGTTTTATGGAATATTTTATTTAGAGAGGGTTTGTTATAAATTATAAGCATCTGATCTTGTTTTCAATTTTATTTTTCTTATTCCTCATTTGTGCTATTTGGCAACCATTACATGACATAAGATTTTCTCTGATATCAGCAACATAAAATTCAGGACACCTAGATAATTATCAGATTAAATTAGCAACACATGCTGTTCTACATTTTTTAAAAAGACACTGAAATTCAGTTTTTCTAATTCATGGTATAGACATGGTTAACATAGGTGACAAAGTCACAGTTCAACTTAAGAACAAATTAAGTTCCTAGCAGATTTCAATAAAAATATTGACTGACAGTCACTTTCAGATTGATTTTGAGAGAGAAAGTTTTAGCACCCCCTGGCATTTCTTATGCAAATTAATAGAAAGACTAATTCTGCCCATTCTGTACCAGAAGTTGTCATTATTTACAAGGAAGAGAATGATGTCTGAGCCGGTCATTGTAGAACATTGTTTTGTCAGTCACCTAACCAAGGAGGCTGTCTTGTATCTGAACAACTGCTGGGCGCTGTTTGTAATCATAGTGACCTCTCAGTGGAACTGGGTGTGCAGAGAGCACAAACTCCTCCCAGATCTGTCTGGAATTGAGAAAGACAGACTGTTTCTGAAAAAACTCAGTTCTCTTAGGAGCTCAAAAGAATCTGGGCTTTCAGTTCTTACTAAAAACTTCAAGACAGTGACTTGCTTTACCTTTTGTCTTTTGAGCAAGCATACATTTCAATATATTTATAAGGGTGGTTTCCTCAACATGGACTATTTTTAAAAATATTATTCAATAAATTAAGTGTAAATGAATCAGACCACACACATTAGATATTCTTTAAAAGGAACCAGAATTTAAACAACCCGGGGTGGGATAGCTCCAAATCATTTGGGATTTTATTGACTTAAAAGCATTGAAAAGTCAAATTGGGCTTTGCAGCTACTGGAATACAGCTACTGTTCCAATGAGAGTAACTGATCCTCCAAGAAACTAATTCTACTTATTTCTAGTCTTCAAAATCAATTTGCAACAGTAAATACATAAGGCGGTAAAGCTAGCATTTTTCATAGAATTTGTTTTTTAATAAAACTCTGCTTTAACTTTATTTGGTGATCAACATAACTGGCTTTCTTGTTCACTTATCGCTAAATTCTTCATCTCAATTAAAATTATCTTGCTTTTGCAGAATTATTTAGAGTCAAGGGTGATGAGGTCCACGGGGAAGTGTGCAGGTGGAGAACCAGGAGTTTATACCCCTGAGGAGTCCTGCAGTTTTAATCATGGAGATCTCACCCATAATGACTGATGAAAACATTCTGCCTATCACTGGTGACTGGCAGATGGTGGGGCTGCTTAAACTCATTGGGACAGCTTTCCTCTTAATGTTTTGAAATATGTGCTAATATGAATGTAGGTATACAATTATCAATTTAGATGGTAGGTATAGTATTATGAATTTAGGTGATTAATAAAAAACCTAATTTCAATTATTCAAAATAACTGGGATGCATGGTATGATTTTTTGATGCATTGGATTATGATACAAAAACCTTTCAAATGCTAACATTCTCTTATTCAGTACACTGACACTGTATATATGTACAAAACACACACACACACACACACACACACACACACACACACACACACACACACACACACACACACAAGAGGGGGGTGGGGAGAGGCAAGGGAGCGAGAGACATTGTTTTCTTTAAAACATTTGTCCAGTGTTCATTAGTCTTGGATTGGTAACAAAATGGTGAACTTTCTCACACATCACATGCCCACATATATGCCAAATGAATGGCTGTATGAATACTTAGATGTGCATTAGAACATATGGGATCAGACCAAAGCAAGATACATAATTTTAAACTCTATCTGGCATTCAGACTGTTATCCTAATATGATTTGTAAGGTGTTTGCATGTGCAGCTGATAATGGAAGCGACATAGATCTGGCAAGCTGGGAGGAGAATTTAGAAATACCCTTTTTCTATTCTCCCACACCATGTAATGTGTGATTATATAATCTATTTTTCATTGGAGAAGACAGTGAATCCCACCTCATTTTCCTGTGGAGTTTTAAAAATTCTCTAGATCTTGATAATTAGTAAGATCATTTATCTCAACTACTTGATAATTAGTAAGATCATTTATCTCAACTAAAATAAAGCTATTTTAACCAAGACACCACTGAAATAATGCTATAATTAAACTAAATTAATATACTTTTTATTTTGCTCATTATAAAATAATAATCTCCACATTGGTTAGTTTATTATTACAACCAGTCTATCTGAAAGAAAATATTTGAATGTAGTTTTAAATCATGTCAATATTTGTGGTCATTTGTGAAGAAATTTAAATGACTTATCTTAGAATCAGATGGGTAAAATTCATTTCAATAGAAAGTAGCATGATTATGATGAAAGATAATGTTGTTTTGCCTTTATGTATCTGGATCTATGAACACACACACACACACACACACACACACACTAAATCTCTGATTTTGAATTTTTTTGCTCTGTACATCAATAATATGTAGTCTCTCGCTACTCTATGTAGGTATCTACTTCATGGTAGAGGTTTTCATAAGAATATGCCCCAGGTCTGCTACTGTCCAGAATCACCTTATATTACAGTAATATTTTCCTGTGTTCCATTCCTACTCACAGTCCCATTTCATCTACTGTGCACACAGCCTATTGATTGGCCCAATAAATAGGAATTAACCCTTCACAGTCTCAACACTGGTTGAGTGGCATTACCTGATGGGAGATGTTATTCTGTATATATGTTTCTCATACTGGTTAATAAAGCACTGTGGCCAATATGAAGCAAGATAGGTGGGGCTAGGAGACAAGGAAGAGGAAAGAGGAAGTAGTAGGGAGGAGTCGAGATGAAGGAGGATGCCCTCCGGGGCTCCCCGATAAGACGACCACGTGGAAATACTTAGATAAGTAGAAATGGGTTAATAATTAAGACAGAGCTAGCCCATAAACAGTAATGGTAACTGGCCGGCAGGATTGTATCAAATACAGAGTCTCTGAGTGTTATTTGGGGCTGGCGCGGCAGTGGGCCCAGACTGGCGGGCTGGCGGGCTGGCAGAAACATACATGCTACACCTAGACCCTACCCCAAATGGTATGACAGACTTTGAGGATCTCCCATAAAATTCCTCACCCTAAGGTGGGACAGACTGGCGGGCTGTCGGGCTGGCGGAAACATACAAGTTACAGATGGCACCCAACGTGGCTATAAGAACTTTCACTTAAAACTAATAAGAGCTTAAGAAATGTTTTAGAAACAAAGGAACAGAGACTAGCAAGACTTCTTAGTAGCAGCATTTTCTCAGTTGGATTTGTTTTGCTGTAGACAGAGAGTTGCGCGGCTCCTTTAAGGGAGGTTTCCAAAATTAGCATAAGTGGCAAAAACCGCCTTGCTTTTTAAGAGCTCTGCTAACAATTCATTGGTGTGTACAAGAGCTGCAATGAAGGTTTACACTGTGTTTTAAAAAATACGTGGGCTTGGAGAGAAAAAGAAACAGGATACAATGGTTTAAAAAAGAAAAAAGGAAATGGAATGGATGAATGTGGTGACACATGCCATTATCCCAGCACTCGGCAGACAGAGGCAAGCAGATTTCTGTGATTTCAGGGCAAACCTGGTATGCGGTGAATTCCAGGGCAGATAAAAGTTACACAGAGACACGCTGTCTCAAAATATGTAAAAATAGCAGTAGAATAAATAGAGTAATAAAAAAGCCACATAAAAATGGAAAGCACAGAGAGATTTTGGATACTATACACGCTTCTGTTGTCTTTAAATTATTTGATTGCTGAGAAAATAACTACTGATAAAAGAAATGCTGCTAGATTAATTCAATTTATATATTTTAAAAATGCTTTGACTCCAAAATTTAAGCCTAAGGACAAGTTACTGGGGAAAAGGATTTCTATTTTTGTTTTTACAGAAAATGAAAAGCTATGGATTTCTTCCAGACTTATATGGTTTGATCAAGCCAGACCCCCTGAAATACTGCCCCAGATGATCCAACATTCAAAACAGTTGAGACAAAATCTTGCAGACTACTGCCAAAATTTCTGTATCTTCTTTGGACCCCCATGACAGCGCCCTCTACCAGCAGGAAGTAGTTTGGAAAGAACGACGCCCAAATTCCCAAATATTGTTTATAAATATTTGTTTTCATTTAAATGGACTTGGTTATAAATGCCTATAACCACAATCAATGTTTTTAAAGGTAAAAAGAAAATTATGGTATAGATAGGAATACTTTGCTTTGGAATAAATTTTCTTTTATTGATACAATTTAAGGTCAATTTTGAAATATGTATATTTCTCTTGTTTAGGTATTGTGTTTATATAGCTCACTGGAAAATGTAATGTATAATTGAGAGTTACCTATGATAATTAAAACTTGGAGTTAAGTTAGTTAGGATTCTAGATATGCAGAGATGTATTTGAGATGAATAGGCATTCTTCAAACCTTTCAAAAACCTACAGAATATGGCATTTAAAATGGTTTAGGAATTTTCTTGACAATGAGGCACAACTGCTCCTGGTAACACCACCTGCGTCAGAAAGGAAGATGGACATCGAAGAAACGTATTATGGAGTTTGCTTCCATCATGGCAAGACTAGCCATATGGACAAGATACTGTTCTTGTCTGGACTGTTTGACTTTATGTTGTAGAAACTGGACATGCAGGACCCACAAAAAGGTGACTGCTGATTCAAGATGGACATTGCTACAGGATTCCTGCTTCATGGAAGAGGCTGCCAGACAGCCAGACAGTCTACAGGACACAGACAAAAGTTTCCTGCCTTGTTGAGTCTGGACACACACTATGGCTTATGGGCTGAAGATGGAACATTACAGAAGAACTTCCGGTGACTGACCAGGCAATGAGTTGTCTCTGTCATTTCTAGAGTTTACATATTATCCTTCTGTGGTCTTTGATGGAGTTGAAGACAGGTAGTTATGGTTATAGTTTCCCTTAGTTAGGATTAAAGTTAAGTTACATATAGGACTTTAGACTCACAAAGATAGGATAGATGATATTTTCTTTAAGTCTTACAAAATGTTAATGGACTAAATATTGTTAACTGTGATTCTTATTTGATAACTGTTGTATGGTATATTTTGCTATGTTAAGGTTAAACCCCTTCTGCTACTTTAGACAGAAAAGAGGAGATGATGGGAGATGTTATTCTGTATATATGTTTCTCATACTGGTTAATAAAGCTCTGTGGCCAAAGAGATAGCAAGATAGGTGGGGCTAGGAGACAAGGAGGAAAAAGGAAGTGGGAAGGAGTAGTCGAGATATAGCCCAGGGAAGAAGCAGGACGCCAGCTGCGGCTCCCCAATAAGACGACCACGTGTAAATACTTAGATAAGTAGAAGTGGGTTAATAATTAAGACAGCGCTAGCCCATAAACAATAATGGTAACTGGCCAACAGGATTGTATCAAATACAGAGTCTCTGAATGTTATTTGGGGCTGGTGCGGCTGAGGGCCTAGACTGGCGGCAGGACCGGGAGGCTGGCGGGGAGGAACAACCTGCTGTAACAATTACCACCAAGAAATATTGTATGGTATTTGTTCCAGATCCTACTGCATATCTTGAGATGCTCCACTACTCTTCAGTATAATACAGACAAACACACTACTCATAATACTTTTCTTGTATCCTTGACTTCATACATTTTCTCCAGTACAGCTCAAAATCTCTTATTATAACTTCACTGCTCAACTTCATATGGCTCTGGTGTTCCACTTTATGGAATGCCTTTGTAATTGCATATATTTCTCAGAATCAGCTCTTAGAAAGGCAAATCTCTGGTACAGTTTCGTATTTTTTCCAGTAAAAAATACAAAGCAGTTTGGAAAGAACGACGCCCAAATTCCCAAATATTGTTTATAAATGTTTGTTTTCATTTTAAAAAGGCATGTATAATTATGTCCAGCATAAAATAAATAAATGTTTAAAAAAATAATCACAACAATAAAAGAATCACTGACAAAAAAATACAAACACAATTTGGTTGTGTTTAAGTTGAGCATTAACTTAAAAACAAGGTCTCCTGAATTTTTGCTGATTTCCAAGTGTTGCTAAAAACCAAAGAGATAATTGGGCTAAAGGAATGAACCCTGTATGTAGTAGTGTATTTTTATTTTTCATTGAATTAGATTACGTCACACCCCTTTCCTCCCTTCAACAACCCCAAGTACTCTCTAATCCTTCTCATGCCCATACACCAGTGTTTTAACATTGGAATGTGATGGCGGCTGTCCTTCTGTATGCTGTGAGATATGGTTCTCTTATTGATTGATGACTATAGCTGCTTTGGCCAATGGACAGGCAGGAGGTAGCCAAGCAGGAAGTATAGGCATGGCAACCAGACTAGAAGAATTAGGGGAAGAGGAACACAGAGAGTGAGTTGTGAGAGAGAGACACCATGTAGCTACTGGGAAGGTAGGACACTTTGACATTCTCTGGTAAGATATGGTCATGTGGAAATGTATAGATTAATAGTTATGGGTTAATAATTAAGAGAGAGCAAGCCAGTAAGAAGCCCGAGCCATTTGTCAAACCGTTTATAATATAAGCCTCAGTGTGTTTATTTGGGACTAAATATCTGTGGGAACAGGTGGGAAAGAAATTTCTATCTACAGGAATGCATTTTGAAATTACTGATAGTGTAATCACAGTGAGCTCAGAGCATTAAGCAGGAAAGAGGTCTCAGTTACTGTCATGTCCCTCTGGTGTGGGTGCTAAAGATGCAGAATCCCAAAAGCCCATGGGCTTGCTTGGGGCCATAATAATACCAACCAATCTGGGTTGCATTAAGTTCTTCTACCAGGTCTTTACGTGTCACAGTAGAGCACTGGCAAGGCTAATAACCCAATGGCATTGACCAGGATCTGGTTGTAAAATATCTTTTCATTCCTTGGAGTTAGACAAGAACCAGGGCTCCAATTTATTGGGTTAGGTGGTACAAGTGCCTCTACAGGTGCATGGTCTCTTTGAAATTTAGCTGATTAGTTTTGTGGCTTATTTGTTGTACAAGGACTTCATAACAGCAACATTGGCTTCTTGGTCCCACAGCTTAATTACCATAATGACCTCCCTCCAGAGCTCAGAGCAGAGTTTCTCCTTAGCTCAGAGTTTGTGTGGAACATGCAAGCTAGGGCACAGCCCAGCCCCTCTGTGGTGTGTGAGTCACCAGGATCAGATTTTATGTCCCTCCTCCCTGGTTTGGTTTGGGCTGCCTGAGTGGTGGACGGATTCTCTGTTTAATGAGGAGCAAACATTGTTTTGGAGTGGTGTGGCCAAGAAACAGGGTTCTAGTGGAAGATGTTGTTTTTGGCAGGAAAAGAGGTATGATCTGGCAGAACAGCTGGTAAGAGAACACTTACTGTAAGAAAAGTGTCTGCTAACTAGAAACCTCCCCATGCTTGCTGAAGCTTCAGTGAAACATTGTGCACATTTCCAAATTGAGAATTATTGCATCTTAGAATCCTACAAGTGAGGAACAACAGCTGTAACTTTGCAAATGAAATGTGTATGCAGAGAATTTCTTTTCCCCTCATCTAGGAGAATCAAGCTTGAGATAGTATCTAAAATTATGCTTGAATAATGAGGCAAATTTGGAATCTTAGACATAGGATGGGTAATCTCAGTTGGAAGGCATAATCTGAACCAAAGCAATAATAACATAGAAAGAATCCAATTTTGAACTTAAACTAGAGTTTAATGGGGACAGTAGGAGGTCAGTGGTGCTATTGGTGTCTTGACGACCCACAACGCTCCTTGAGAGAAGAGGCTATTCTTTAGATCAAGAGAAGTTTCCTTCAAATAAATAAATAAATAAATAACAAAGAAAACAGAAGTAGAAGTGTCAATCCTGTGCAAAAACCCAGATTTGTTCATTATCATTAGCAGCGTTACATATTTAGCTTATTATTGAATGTATCCACACTCTACACACATACACACACACCCCATAATATATATGTATATACATACAAAATATATATATATATATATATATATATATATATATATATATGTACATATATTAATACCTGGGCACACAACATAGTAAACATTATTTTAAATCATCCTTAAAAATGAAGTTAAGATAATATGGAAAATACTAAAGACATTATTTTAATTTTTTGTATGTGATATGGTGAGGCAAGCAGCTCATGAGGAACACAAAAATATGCTTCAGATGCTTTCTGCTATTGAATATAGGGCTTTGATTTTTCTGTTTGTATACATGTATATGTGGGTGTATTTGCACATGTATACATACATATATAAGGGAGCATACAAACGTGGAAGGAGATACATTGCATGATGTTTTAAAACAATAAATCCTTTGAAGTTTGAGGTTCAGAGAAGTGGTTAAACTCCTGAAAATACTTTAGATATTTAAGGAAGATGTTTTAAAGAACTTCCAAATCACCCAATTGTTCAGAAACTGAAGTTATGTCGTTGAAAGATCACATGTCTCCTCACCAATTCAAAGTCTGAGCTAGCCTTGGCATATATCTTTGCATCTGCCTACAGAATTTTTGTATTTCTCAATTTCTCTGTGCAAGTTAGCATCTCCTTGCCTGTCAAGGAGAGTGATAATTTATAACTTCCATTTGAACTGAAGGCAATGTTAATTTGTATATAAAATACTTAGATTGTTAAATCAGTGTCACAAAGTCACTCATGATCCTTAGCAAAGCAGAATTCCAGTCTTGTAATTATTAGAACAAGGAGTGGATCATACAACACCACAGTTCTCATCAGAGAGCATGGTATTTGGGAATGCACACATTTCTCTGTAATACAGACAGAACACATTACATTTAATTGTGTTTTCTGTAACTGTTCACTTGGCTAAAGTGTATCTGACTCTGTACAGTGTGCAAGTTTAATAAACTATCATTTAGAAAGAAGTTACTGGGCATTATTTAAGCTTTTTTTTTAATGTTATGGATAAAAAAAACCTAATGAGATCTCTTAAAATTGCCCCATCTTTCATCCTAGTGTTAGATTACTGTGATTTGTGAAAAAGGAATTATAAATTATTTGTGGGTGAAAAAAGCCTATGGGGTCATTCTGCCACCATTGGCCACACTGATCTGAGTGGCCGGCACTGCCACCTGAGGCCACACTGATGTTCAGGTCCCTCCTGCCGCTAAGGTTCGTATCTGGGTTTGAGGTCCTACTGAAGCTGGGGTCTGTGCTGACATCCATGGCACTATGTATGTGTTTGGTTTGTGTTGTAGTGTGAAGCCATGTTGACATCCATGGATCATGCTGCTGCTAGGGACCATGTAGATATGACTGACCTCAGCTGCCACCTGGGACCATGTTGATATCTGTGATCTGAGCTACCTTAAGGGTCTTATCTGCATCCATGGTCCCACTGTATCTGGCAGCCATGATCATGGTATGTGCTGTCACCAGAAACCATATGGAAGCCCACGGTCCATGCTCCTGCTGACTGTAAAGAACAAGGAAGCTGATCGTTAGTCCTTGAGGGATGCAGATGCACAGCTGAGAGCAGGCACAGGAAGGACTTCTGTGACCACCCCTTCTCTAGTCCCAAAGACATTGACAGGACTCTTAAAAGGTGTCATAAGGATACTACACAATCAATGGCTTCTGGTGGTGGTGCAGGAGGGGAGGTGCTCAGTTCAATTTAGAGATCAGGCCACTAAGAATATGAGCATGCTCGGGTGAGAGTGTGGCTAGCACATGTTGGACTTGTCATTTTTAAATTCTTATTTTTTGGTGGGGGGGGTTTACATGGGCAGATATGGAATGACTGGGGGTGAGTGTGGTTAGGGCACATGATGTGGAGTTCTCAAAGAATTAATGAAGATATTGTGTTGAAAAAATAAAAATAAAATAAAAGGCAGTTGAAAGGAAGGAAGAAAGAAAAAAAGAGAGAAAGAAAGAGAAGCCTATGGGTGCCATAGCTGTGGCTGAATGCCAATAGAAAAATCCCAAAGATATGCACCATGATGTATGATATGCATTTATCACATTTCCTGTTTCAGCATCAGTCTTAGGACTGGTCATTGAGTAAATGTGTTAATCAGTGACCACAATACCAGAACAATTTAGAATTTTAAATAGAATTTAAATTTCTACCTTTTGGCATTTTTACTTAGAAATATTTTTGGCTTTTTGCAAACTTTAATTTATTTCTAAAATATTTATAAAGCATGAAAGGTACAAAATTGTCAGAGTAGAAAAAGACATTAACATAACACTTATGGATAATTTCTAACTGTAAATTCCTTCGGATTAGAGCCTTCTACTGCTTACAAAACACAGGACTTCCGAAGTATCTGGGGACACTGTACTTCACAATATGAGTGAGGAATGGTAGAGGTGGACTGGCATCCTGAGTGACCATAGAGATATTGCTAAACTCCCCAAAATGCACATGGCATGTCCAGCAAGAAACATTTTATTCACTCTATCTATGTTGATGCAGTTAAGAAACCATATACAGTAAAAGAAACAGCTATCTATACTATGAACACAGTGGATTTGTATTCTTGAAATTGAGTGGTAGTTTAGGGACTTAGTTACTGTTATTAAATACTCTGATGAAGGTAACTTAAAGGAGAAGGGGTTTGTTTTAGTTAACATTTCAAGGATGTTGCGATATGGTGGGGAATTCAAGGCAGTAGGAGTGGTTTGAAGTGGCTGGTCACATCCCATTCATAATCAGGAATGAGAGAGTGATGAATGCTTGTGCTAGTTCACTCAGTCCTCTATGCAGTCCAGGAACCACACCCAGGGAATGGTCCTGTCCACAGATTAGATTGCTCTTCTCACATCAATTAACCTAATCATGATAATCATTCACAGACCTTCTCAGAGGCTCACTTTAATCTAGATAATCTCTTACAGATGTGCCCAGAGGCTTAGCTTGTAGTTGATTCTAACTTCTGTCAAATTGACAATTAACACTAATATCACAGTAGGAAGACATTTACATGCCCTCCTGTACTGGTCCAGTCAATCAAGAGAAAAAAAAATTATCTCAACGAAGTACAAGAAAAAGCCCACTGAACCTTGTAGTTACCTGGGAGCCAAAAGAGGTGGGTGAGAGAAAGGACTGTAGGCAAAATTCATCACACAGCAAATTACCTTGTAGAGAAAGTAAACATTCCATACACCTAACATCTTTAATGTTCCCAAATAATAATCTTCAGTCAAGATATATAAAGATGTGGTGTCAGATAACACCAACAAGCTTAATAATGTTAATTGTAAGTCAAAGTAAAGTCACAAGAGAAAAGTGCATGGATACAATGCAGAGGTGTGTGACTGTTCATCAAAAGGATAAAAGCACTGGTTAGTTTTATGACATGATGTATTAAATCAGAATGTTCATTTATTGTATAATCACAAAAGTGAAATATTGAAGGGAAAGGCTTCCAGGAAATGGATGTAGCCATAGTAATGAGGGTGAAATAATACTTAATAATGCATTAAGGAAGCATGTCCATTGATAAAAGAGCAAAATGCATGATAAATGGTCAGTTTACCAGGGAAGTAGAATGCTTTCATGTCTTCTTTGCAGTGAATAACCAAGCCTTAAAATAAAAACAACAATGAAAACCCTTTCAAAAAATATATAAAAGCAACATACGTGGAAGAGGATTGTAAAGTGATGCCAAGACCAGAGTAGATGAAAATGATGAATTTCTCAGTGAAACTGCAGTTGTTTTGTTGTTGTTGTTGTTGTTGGTTTTGTTGTTGTTTGTTTTGTTTTGATTTTTAATCAAGCAAGTTGTTTCTAAGCAGGTAGTGAAAAATTAATTACTGCAAAGAGCATGTTATTTCCAAGCAGATATTGTACTGAAATTTGAACACATACTGGCCTGGTGAACAAAACCCTACAGTCATGTTTTCTAATTATAGAGAGTCTGACCCAAAGCTGAGAAACAGAGCCAAAGGAAACCCCCAACAAAACCAGAAACCAACCATATTTAGACATTCAGAAGCATATCTTTATTTATTTACACTCTGGTGGGGTTTTGTTGTTGTTGTTGTTTAGAGACTGGGCTTTGCTATGCAGTACTGGTTTGCATGGTACATAGAACTGGAGAATTAAACTGGTAACAAAAACAAGAAAGATTGTAATAAAGATAAAAGTGGATTTGAAAATTCATGAACATTGTAAAATAGCGGTTCAAAATGTGAGTTTGGAGCACATAAGGAAAACTGCAGACTCTGTTCACCCTGGAAAGAAAACTAACCTGAGACTTAAACACAAAACACAGCAAATACAAAATTCAGGATTTCAATGAAGAAATAAACGTCACATAAAATCAAGAAGTAACTGTCACCAAGATAGTGCTACTCTTAGTGTTTTTATGGAACTTCCAAAGTTCCCTTAAAATTACATATTGTAACATGAAGTCAAATTACATACTGTAACATTAAATTACATATTGTAACATTAAACAAGACAGGACAAGTCTCATTTACTCAGCTATTTAGCATAATCCACTTCAGATTAAGAGATATATTGGGTAAAAACTCACAGGAGAAATATCTTTATAAATACTATCTATAAAAGAAAACATGTAACAAGTAGAAACATTAACTAGGAAGACTGAACATTTATTTTGCTTTTGCTCTTTTCTCCTTGTCCCCATTCCCCCTCTCTTGTATATTATGTCCTGTGATGCAGCCCAGACTTTCTTCAAGCTTCCAGTCCTCCTGCCTCAGCCTTTAGAATGGTGGTGTTCTAGGAGCAAGACACCATGTTCTGTTGCATCTCTTCCTTTGAATAGGACTGAAAGATAAATATGAATCCTCTTAGTTATTTTCTGTCACTCTTCCCAGGGACCCTAGAAAAGGCTAATTAGATCCCAAAGGTACCATTTCGTCTGTGTCCTTCCACTCAATGAATGAGTTTATTTCTCTTATTTGCTGGTTCATGTGAAACTCATAGTCTACTGTCACCCAAAAAGCCAATATGAAAGATGATATACACAAGCTGTATCATTGGGCCATCAAGATAGGACTCAGCAGATAAAGGCACTTGCTGTCAAACCTGATAACCCAAGTTCCATTCCTGAGACAAACATGATGAAGGAAGGGACTGACTACCCATGTGCTGAACCATATGCACACATGTGCATGCAATAAATATAAATCACTTAAAGGTGTGAATCTCTCTCCCTGCACAATTTACAGGCAACTCTACCAAGCAGAGCCTTTACATTTAGCAATTGTTTACTGTTTTTATAACCTTGGCAAAGAGCCTTGCGAGTCTTATAACTGTGAATGTCCCAAGCCTTGTAAGTTTCACATGAGTCTAGAGTCTTACAAGCTTAGTTTCTTGGATTGTTATGTGCCCCTCTCCAAGAAGTACTGTTTCAAGTTGTAAGAAATAGCCGCAGTACAATTCTATTTGGATTTTTACTTAAAATGTCCCGATAAATTTAAGAAAGCACAAGGAAAATTGAATGCTCAATAGATTAAAAACCAAAATGCATCGAAAACTCAAAGGCTATCTAATACTAAGCGATTTATATAAAATATACAAGTAACTAGTTTAATAGTAATTTAAAAAGTTAAAGAAAATGTAAAACAGTGTAGAGAGTAATGCAAAATAATGTATTATAAATATAGTAACACCTTGTCAGACATTTGGAGGAAATCATACTAAAATTATTGTAAATAATTAAATGACGCATCTAAATAAATAAGGAGATGCAAATGTCACTCTCCCGTATTGCTCTTGTTGCTGTTACAGTATGATTACAGTTATTAACTTGGACCTTCCGTATTGATCAGCTACATTTATTTGTATTACTAATGATCACTCCTTGTTTCTGTGTTTAAAAATTGTACTTAAAAAAATCATGAACTCTTCTGGCTAGTTACTTTCGGGTTACTTAGTAGACTGTTGGAAAAGGCTCTTGACGGTGAGCAGACAGGCTTTGTATGTCTCTTTCAACCAACTTTCTTGTGCATCATTTACTTCCTAAATGTTCACAATGATTTCACATGTTTCCCTAGGCTGTATATTGAAATTGCTCAAAAAAAAAGTAGTTTGGGTCATTTGTTCATTAACCCCTTATTCTATGTTACTAATATTTTGTGGTTACCGTTATGTTGTCTAGGTTAAAGGAAACAAAGAAGTGAGTCTACACCTGCCACCCAACCTTTTTAGTTGATACTACAGCTGTGAAGATAGAAAGTTAAATCAATCACGGTGACAGAGCGATGCCTGAGAGGGCAAGGCTACCCAGGCCTCGACCCAGGACAAAGGAAGACTTATTGAACTGGTAGAGCCTGTGCTTGTAATGAATTGTAAAGTTTGAACAGACCAATGAATTTGTGACAAGTGGCAAAGACATCAAAACAAGCCCATGTAAAAATGAGGACTAGACCAAACCACATACTCAGAACTTCTACTACACATTTGTGTCCTTTTGATTAACTGTGGTAGTTTGAAAGAAAATGGCCCAAAGGGAGTGGCAATATTAGAAGGTATGGCTTTGTTGGAGTAGGTGTGGTCTTGTGGGAGGAAGTGTGTTACTGTGGAGGCAGGCTTTGAGGGTTCATATATGTTCAAGCCACACCCAGTGAGACAGACCACTTCCTGTTGCCTGGTAGTCAAGATGTAAAACTCTCAGCTAATTCTCCAGCACCATGCCAGGTCTGCCTTCATCCAGATGTGTCATGAATATATCCTGCCTAGCTATTGGCCATTTAGCATTTTATTAAACCAATCACAGTGACATATCTATACACAGTGTAATAAAATATCTTGTAACATGTGACTGTTTTCTTCCAAACCATCTAACAGATGCTCACAGCTGCAATTCAAGGAGGCCCATTTCTGGCCCAGACATTTCTGTGGAGGGCATGTTCGTTCCTAACATACAGTTCAGCTGAGATACCTGGATGCAAAGAGGAAGGCCGTGTTTCCCATAACAAAACTGAGCTCTGTTTATATAGACTGCATGGAAAAAGAAATCAAGTATGACTGATATGTACTATGGAGGGAGATTGGAAATATTTCTTGGGAAAGAAATCATCACATAAAGAAACATGAAATTGTATAATAATGTTGGAGAGAAATATGAGTTTAAAATATTTTGGCAAAGACTACAAAGTGTCAGAAATGTTTGGATGATCTTAGGGAGAAGGAACTGGAAAGCTTATCTACCTGGAGCATTCATTCCATTCTTAGGACTGGAGCAGAAGCTCTACTGAGAAATGCAGAGTCTTGGGACATATCTGAAAGCCTAATTTTCAGGAAATGTAAAAGATTCTTGTATTTTGTGACTCAGGGGTGCCCAAATAGGTACTTCTTTTTCTCATTGTAAATTTGTGATTTAAATTATGAGAGTAGATCTATTCATACCTTGAAGCTGAATACAGAAAAGATAATGCAGAAAAATATTTTAGTTACTCAAACATAGTCTATAAATGCATTAATTTTTTTCTCTGTAGCACTTTTAGAAAAATTGTGTTACTGCCTTAATCTTCATTAATCCCTTCATTATCTTCCAGCTCCTTCAGTATCTTTATGTTAGTCTGTGCTTTCTGGGGGCGCTCCTATCTTTGTACTTTTGTCTGAGATCTTGAGCTATCAGGATATACATAAAACTTGCTTTTTAATTTTTGTGTGTGTTATTATGCAAGAGCTATGTCCTCTGCCATAATCTTTTCACAATAAGTTTTACTTTGAATGAACTTTACCCTTCAAACATGTATCAAATTTGATACATATTATGATTATATTAAGATGATGATTATGTCCATATTTCTCCTTTTACTTTACATGGTTTTACTATTCATTTTCCACATAGTATCAAAAGCTTAATATCACAATATGGGACTGAATAAAAAGGTGATTATCAAAATGTTAATAAGTTAGACAAAGAAAAATACTAGAAATAGAGCTTTATCTATAAATATTTAGCCAATAACAATAGAAGGTAACGTGACAGAAAGTGTCATATATAAAGGAAAGCCCAATTCTGGTGCACGATCCATACATTTGGCAACTGGTATTGTGAAAGGCTGAAAACTGATAACTTTTATTATAGTGATTCACATATGTGTAGCTAAAATACAAATTATCAGCAATTCAAGAATTGACTCACATTTGGAATAGTCAAGGTTCTTTTTCAATGAAAATATCAAAACACCAAAATTATCTTTAAAAATCCAAGTACCCAAGCTTCAAATATGTGTCTAACAAAAAATATCATAATAATGTCTTTTTAAGTTACAGTCCATCTACTTGGTTGGTAATTTGCCTGATATTTAAGTTTCATGTTTTATAAAAATCAGAGCTATCAAACCTCTGCATTTTTGAAAATGCTATTTACCAGTATTGGATTGTTATACATGATGAAAACGAAATATTACTATCACACTGTACACTGTACCCCACCTTCAAATAAGTGAATGGCTGCTCCTGGGGCTGAGGAGAGTATCATAAGAAGGAAGGGATCTCATTAGTCAATGGCTACAAGTTATACCCAGGATTACATGTTAGATTTCATAGTTAGGGGCTATAATTAACAATAATGCATTATATATTTCAAAATAGGTAGAAGAAAGTTTTTTTTTGAGCATTCTTATAATCAGGAGTAATTGGGGGTGAGATTTGGGGTTTCAAAAGTCTCATGAAAATTTGTTAGCCTCCTCTGATTCCTGTTTTCCTGTTTGTTTTTCTAGAGATGAGTTCTTAGTCTTTGCTTCAGGTGCCTGCTGCCTGCTACCTCTGCTACACCATTATAGACTCCCTTCTAGAACCATAAACTCATAAATAAACTCTGTCTTACAAGTTGCCTTTGTGGTGATGTTTTATTACTGCAATAGAAAAGTAACTAATGCACAATAGATGCTAACACTGTGCAAGACAGAGAAAACATACATGACTGAAAAAGAGAACATTCATATCTTTCATTTAACCTTCACTCCTGTAGAATGCAAGATATGCAGGTTACATTAGATGTTATCTTTCTATCATGTAGTAATTTCAAACAAGCATATAAATAACAAAAAACTATTATATAACCATTTTGTTTAGTGACTGCCTGAGAAAACCAGTAAATTCTTAGTTACAAAGAACAAATTAGTCTAGAAGTTCAAATATTTAAGTCATTTCATTTAATATTAAATAGTATATTATAATCAAAGGAAAATTAATCTAAGCTCCTTGAATCACTTTCACAAATGAATGAGATTAAATTTCCTGATTTTTGTAATGATCAAATGTATCCTCAAATAGATTTATTTGCTAGATTTATTTCCATGACTTATACACTGTCCATGGAAAGTTGTTAAGAAGAAGAAAAATTTGAGAATATCAGAATAAGCTATTTGATTAAAACAAACTCAACCTCTCTTTTCTGTTTTCATTTGAGCTCTTTGTATCACATATCATAAAATTTTATGAGAATCAATATAATTTATGCTAATCTATCTAATAAATTAAGATTGAAGTTTGTGTGATGAATATCAAAGAGAATATTTTATACATTTTACACATTTAACATGTGTAATTCTACTTTCAACTTCATGAAAATTTCATTTAATATCTTTATTAATTTGATAATTAGTTAACTTTATTCCAAGAATAGTTTTTTGTCCTGTAACTGTGATGCTATTTTTAGTGTCTGAGCACGGAGTTTTTATTGGTATTTTGTTGTTAGAGTAGGGACATGGTTAGTTTGGAAAGTGCTTGTTGTGCAAGTGTGAAGCCCTGAGTTGAAATCGCCAGCACCCATATAAAAAACTGGGCAGAGAAGTGGGCACTTGTTACCCCTTCATTGAGGAAGCAGATACAGGAGTTTTCCTGAGGCATGCTGACTAGAAAGTATAGCCAAATTGGTAATCTAGATTTAGTAAGAGGCCTTGTATCAAAAAAAAAAAAAAAAAAAAAAAAAAAGTAAAGGATAGCACAGAAACATATCTTAATGTAAACCTCTGGCTTTTGTGTGTACACACACGCATTCGTGCATATGTACCTGCACCCACATACACAGAAACATGACTGCACACACACACACACACACACACACACACACACACACACAGAGTTTTATATCTCATCACAGGAAAGATACCGTGTCATGATAGAAGCTGCCATTTGATTGATAAGCAGAAAACATATTAGAAATGCTAGAGAAAATAACATTTTAATTTAATGTACTATCCATGCCAAATAATTCATGAGACAATAAAATAATTGTGAATTTCCAAACAAAACTTTAAGAAAAGAAAGGAATCAGACAACTTAAACTACTTTTCAGGGGCCTTAAGTAACAACTTACCTTAATAAACTTAGCCAAATTTAGCAGTGTACGCCTAGAGACTTATATAAGATTACTGCTACCAACCTCATAAATGTGTATTTAAAATCAGACAGTGTTGAGTATCAATCCTTCTGTCCATCTTACATATCTGCCTTCCTGGAGAGAAAGAAACCAACAGATCAGATGAGAAGTCATGGTTTCTGAACAATGGCTGCATTATGAGTATGTTCTTTATATGTCTTAGGTATGAGAAAACATGTCTGTCATTGACAGAAGCCTATACAAGGCAACTAACCCTATGGGAATATAACTGACGTTAAGATGATGATCAGTCAGCTTCAGAGAAAATAAATCCAGGAACCTCAATGTGAGAAATTTTACTGATGATATGAATCAGTAACTGATACCTCTGTGTGCAAAGAGAAACCAAATTAGACTGTTAAAATATTTCCTTAGAGTCTAAGTGATTATACCTCCCTTTCCTCACCCATTCATCAGAATGCATGCAGTGACACATGAAGTTACTGCCATGATTCCAATCGCTTTTCAATTTGGGAGCACATTATGATTTCTGTTAAACAGGGACATGGATAGTTGGGAATACTTTGGATTAATGTCTAATTTACTTTATTTGCTTTTCTTCTTATAACTGGACAACTCCTTGCAGTTTCATAATTTTTGAATCATCACCCACGAGCCTAAGGTCTTTAGAATGAGCTTCCTGAGGCCTTGTTATTAGTTAGCAAATTTAAAGAACCCGGTGCGTCAGCCAAATCTCCTTAAGCAAACCAAGTGAAATGTGGGAATGAAGTGATCTAATGTAACAAAGGAGCAAAATGAAATGATTTCTCACAGTTCTCTTTGTTTGTCTATTCTTAACCGCCATCCTCAGGAAGTGTAAATGAAAAGTCGGGGTGATTTATTTCAGAAACTAAATAAATAGAGCACACCATTGCCTTTTCAGATCACTGTGTACCTTCACTTCTGGTGTCTTTCCTCCCTCTGCAAATGCTATTTCAACAAGACCATGTAAATGTCCCTAATTGTGAGAGAAAATGTTAATATAACATTTGCACAGTTCAACAGCTTCAAAGCTGTTTCATTGACTACGCTTAAAAGGCAACTTAAACACAGAGCCCTCAAGTCCACAGAAAAGCCAGTTTAGTGGGACATTTGGTGACAGAGCCTTAAAAACAGAAACAAAGAGGAAGGGAATCAAACAGCCCAGTCTTCTACCCTAATTCAAGACATTTAGAAGTCCCATGCTTAAGCCAAGGATTATTAGTGAGACTATCTACGTCAGCTTTGCTGTGCAGGAAGAAACAGCTCTGTATTAAAGAAAAAAGGGGGAGGGCAGGAAAAAAGAAAAGAAAATAGTTTAAAGCTCAGTAATTCAGGCTTGCATAAATCTTTAATGGGTTCTGTCTTCTTATGATTGGCTATGCGTTCTTTTCTCTGCCCAAGGGAGACACTATATGTCTTAGAGGAGAATAATAGTAACTCCATCTTGTGTGTTATATGATATCTGCCAGTAATCCTGAGGATTTGGGCTTTGTCTGCCGTAAACAAAAGGCCACCCATCCATAATGTGTCTGAGCTATTCCAGACTCTTCACCTTAGCAGGTGACACCACAAGATGGACGTGGGCAGCTAAGCCTATTTGTACCTGCAGGCAATTTTGCTCCCAAGATAACTTAGAAAATGTAAAAACAAAAACAAAAAAAAGCATATTTTTCTTCTTGCAAGAACAAAGTGTGACCGTCCCCCTGCAGTTGGATCCATTTCCTAGGCTTTTCTCTGGAGTGAGGATGAAATGTCAAGCAGTACATGTCATCTTTTGAACTGATGGAGAAGATAGATTTCATGTTGCAGATTCATTTACTAGAGATATGTTAATTTCAAGCACGTATATGAAACATAGATGGCACTGCAATAGAGAACAGAGGGGGGAATATTTATGATTTACATGTTAATGTCTCACAAAATATCAGTAAAATTATATAGAAAAGTCTTTCTTATCGTTGTTTCACCCTGGGGCATTGCAGACTGAGTTAGGCTCTGGGTGGTTAATCTTCCTAAATTGATGGATTTATTCACTCAGATGAATGCACACCTATTACCTTTATGGGACTTTCCTCAACTCAGAGAATCCAAGAAAGCCTGGCTTTTAGTGAGCTACATGAACTCACTGTTGAGTTTTTAATCATAAAGAGCATCTGCTATATTTCTTTACCATGTCTGATATAGCAATTCTGAAAAAGTTGAAGCTACTAATTATACTCTGGAAGGAAGAGCACAACTTTTAGATATGACTCACCCAAGAGTATCAACAACAAGAGAAAATTCCCAAGTTGTCTGAGTGAAGAAAATAATTTTACAAGCTACATCTTGCAAGGAAAGAAGGTATTTTGAACTGAATTCCAAAGTTAACCCAAATCCATGCTGGTCTTTGAGACTATCCCAAAGTGGGCACAAGTGCATGTTAACTGTAAATTTATGCTTTGTCCTATGACATTTAGAGGTGAAAAGGTAGATTTTAATTTTGAATTAATGAATTTAAGCAAAAGATAAAAATTCATCAGTAATTGGACTTTTTATTCTATTGCTTTAAGTTTGTGATACACTGGCAATTACAATCAATAAGAATCAAGCAAGGATACTGAAAGAGAACCTGACTGACAGGTGTACCATGTGACCATGTTTAGTATGGATTTCAAATATCCATTTCACAATATGTGACCATGCAGAGCTGATACCTCTGAATAATGTTTTCTTAATCATCAAAATTATATTTATAATTTATTCTTGGTCCACACATCATAAACTAACAAGAGGATTGGCTTATTAATTATTCACTAGATGAAGTGTTGCTTCACCATGCTCCTTCTAACATATGCAAATTTTATAAAAACAAGTTTAAAAACATCCTGAAATAATACTGGGGCACTCATCTTAAAGAGAAAGAATAACAATTTAGTGTATTTCTCAGTCTTTGGCTGTTTTAGCTGACTTTAACTTGTTAAATATGATAGAATGAGTATTCTTTGTTTTTATTCAACTTTCAACTATTGAAAATATTATACCCTGAAACATTCTCTTACATTGCTTATTTGAGCTAAATTGGCTTCAGTTCTACTCTGTAAAGAAAGAAACAAATGTTATAGTAAATTTATTACTTGAACCAATTTTTAAATTTCTATATATTTTTGTCATATTCTTCCCTTTCCCCAAATCCTTCCAGATCCTCTCCCTTTGAGAAAGAACTTTAAATTCTTTCTCAAAAACCAATGTAAACTCAATACAATAAAAAAATCACCAGAGACCAAGAGAAGAAAAATAATAAAACAAAACCCAAAACAAAACAAACTCCCACCATTATATCAAAATAAACACACACACACACACACACACACACACACCAGAAATCAAAAAACAAAAAACAGAAAACAAAACAAAACAAAACAAAAAAAAACCGTGAACTCCATTATAGGCGGGCCAACTACTTTTGAACATGAGACATGCTCTGGAGTGGTTGATATATCCAGTGTCATTCCACTGGAAAAATCCGACTTTCCTTCTCTTAGCAGGTATGAATGATAGTTCAGTTGTCCTTTACCCTAGTGCCTATGTTTTCATTCATTCATTAATTTGTTTGTTAAAATATAATAAAACAAAGTATAATAAGCTAAAACAAAACTATCTCATCGAAGTTGGATAAGACAATCAAACAGAAGGAAAAGAACCCAAGAGAAGGTGCAAGAATCAGAGACCCATTCAAAAACACTAAACTGGAAGCCATAATATAAACACAGAACACCTGGTGCAGATCCATGCCAGCCCTGTGTACACTGCTTCATTATCTTTGAGTTCAAATGTGTTTTGCTCATGTTAATATAGAGGACATTGTTTTCTTGGTGTCTTCCATCTCTTCTGGCTTTAACACTCTTTCTACCTCTTCTTCTGTGGGGTTTCTTGAGAGCTGAAAGGAAGGATTTGATGGGATGGTTACATGCCATTTAGGGCTGAGTGTTCCAAGGTCTCTCACTCTTTGAACAATGTGGGTCTCTGTAGCGAGATATTCACCTTGTCTGCTCTTGTGGCTTAGGCCATGCCCATTGGGGCGGAGACAAGGCCGGATGGGAGCTGGGAGAAAAGGCTGGGAAAGGGTCGGGCCGCCTCTTTTGGTGGTGGACACTGGAAGGCTTAGGATCCAGTGGAACTCGCCGCGTTCATCTGCCTATGTTGTGAGTTATTTCTCCCTTAATAAACATCTGTTCGGCCTAATTGTTTATCCCGATCCTTATTAAATCGCAATAGGTCTCTATATTCATTCCCATCTTTTGCAGGAGGAAGTTCTCTGATGATGGTTGAACAAGACACTGATCTATGAGTATTTATTGGTACATTTTTTTCTTTTCTTTTTTTTTACATCAGTGTCATTTGGTTTTACCTAGGTCCCTGTGATATCTAGTCTTATGTTCTTGGTCATCCAAGCAGTGCCCAGTATGGTTTCCATCTTGTGGAGTGGGCCTTAAGTCAAATCAGTTATTGGCTGGTCAGTCCAACAGCTTTGTGTCACCATCTCACTAACATATCTTGCAGGTGGAGTATCATTGTAGATAAAGGATTTGTGGCTGGTTTGTAGCTTATAATTACATTTTGATGGTGTGGAGAGTACTTTCTAGTAACACTCTCACTGGAATTTGGGGTAAGAGCTCTATATAGGTACTAACTTTACATCTGTCTGTTCAATGAGTTATGCAGATGTTATCTTCAGCAATTTGGCCTTACTGCTGGTTCGTGAAAAGCATCCTTAGACTCAGCAACAGCCTGTGTTTGTTGAGGATTCTCATGAGTCCCCTATACTCAATTAGATGTAAGCTAATCCTGGTAATGGAAGCTATATTTGGTGACTATAGATGTGCAATTTGGACTCTGCCTCCCTCATTATTGGGTGATTTCATTTAAATAGTTCTCACTTATGTATATATTTTAGGAAATTTCTACTCTGTTCGGTTTCTATACTACCCTTAAATGGTGCTTACTTTTAGCTGTGCCCCATTATTCCCTTCTACAGCTCCATCTCTCTTTCCCCTCCCTACTTGTTCTTATCATTCCTTCTCCCCCTGCATCCATCCATATCTATCTGTTCCATTTCTCTTTGCTAATGAGCTCCATTTGTTCCCTCTAGTCCCTTAATCTATATGTAGCCTCTGTGGTTGTATGGATTTTGTAGCTTTGTTGTTATTTACTTAATGGCTAATATATTAGTCAGTATTCAATTGCTGTGAAGAGACACCATGACTATGAAAACTACTATAAAACAAAGCATTTTACTGGGGTTTGCTTACAGTTTCAGAGTTTTAGTTTATTATCCTTGTGACAGGGAAGACCATGACACATAGGAACACATGGTAACTTAGGGTTGTACATCTGGAACCAAAGACAGGAAGAAAGATGGATGGAACACACACACACACACACACACACACACACACACACACACACACACACACACCAGAGAGACAGAGGCAGAGTCAGTGACAGACTGACAGGCTGAGCCTGGCCTTGGACTTTTGAAACCTCAAAACCCACCTCCAATGACACTTTCTCCAACAAAGCCACAGCACCTTTCCAATCATGCCACTCCCTGGTGACCAAGGATTCAAATCTATGATCTTATGGGAGCCAGTCTTGTTCAAGCTATATAACTTCTTATTCAAATATATAGCCTTGTCTTCTTTAATTGTTTACTTTTATAGACACATCTTCATAAATATATGAATAAAACCAAGTGAATCAATTTAGTGTTACTTGTAGGTATATTATTTCAGAACTGACTATTTGGTGTTGAACAACCAATTAGGGGTTTATCCCTGGAGAAGACCATATTTTCTTTTCCTGCAATTTTTTAGTTGCTTGTAGTTCTTTGTCTAGGAGTGGGGCTCCATGAGATTTCCCCCTTTCATGTTAGCTGTCTATTGATGTTGTCTTGGTTCTGGTCCCCATATGGTTGAGTTATTATGGATGCAGCTTCCCTGTCATGTCTAGAAGACATAATCTCACAGCAGATTTCCTGGTTTTCTGGATCTAATAATCTTTTTGACCCCTCTTTCTGAGCCACAGGTGCAAGAGATATATTGTTGATATATCAGTTCAGGCTGAGAAACCATGGCCAGCTGTTCTTTTTGTTTTAACTACTACTACTACTACTACTACTACTACTACTACTACTACTACTACTACTACTACTTTTTCTTCTTCTTCTTTTCTTCTTCTTCTTCTTCTTCTTCTTCTTCTTTTCTTCTTCTTTTCTTCTTCTTCTTCTTCCTCCTCCTCCTCCTCCTCCTCTTCCTCCTCTTCCTCCTCCTCCTCCTCCTCCTCTTCCTCCTCCTTTTTCTTCTTCTTTGGTAATGGTCTCTGTCTACTGCAAATAGAAGATCCTTTGGTGATGGGCAGGAACTATACTTATTCCTGGTACAGGAATAAACATTTAAGAAACTGATGGGAGATATCATTCTGTAAACAAATTTTTCTCATATTGGCTAATGAATAAAGCACTTTCCTATTGGCCAATAGGAAAGCAAGACAGGTGGGACTAGGAGACAAGGAGGATTCAGGAAGAGATAGGAGGAGATTCAAAATATAGGACCATGAGAGCAGAACTCCTGACCCTCTCTCCAGTAAGATAACACTACATGGAAATACTTAAATTGATAGAAATGGGTTAATATTAAATACAGAGCTCGACAATAAGAAACTCAACAATTTTATATCTAATATAGTGTCTCTATATGTTATTTGGGGCTGACTCAGCAGTGGGGCCAGGCTGGTGGGAAAGCTACTGGTAACAAGAAGCAGTTAGAAATTGTGCTGGTTTAAGAAAGTAGGAGTCATAGGTTCTCTATAGAGACCAACTACTTCAAATCCCACATTTCAGGTGTTAAACTGGAGGCCATGAGAATTAAGGAAACCAATTTTCAGAAACCATATAGTTGATATCTCTTAAACTTCTATCTGTTGATTTTTTCCATGCTCTTAGAGTTAACAAACCAATACTGAGTTCTTGTCTACAAACTATTTTCATATATCTGAAATACTTTTTTTCCTGTATTCACTCCTTCTCTAAAGCTATTCAATTTTCTTTAAATACTTCCAGAGGAAAAATCTTTTGGATCTTTTCATTACACCGTATCTATATTCTACCTGAAGCCTACACTCCATATGTAGTCTGGCCAGTACAATATACAAAGGAAATCTCTTCAACTTGATCTTTAGCACTCTGTTTCTGTTAACTTCATTTAAGACAAAATTAGGGATATTTTTTGGCAGCCATAACACACTATTGACTTTCAATGAACTATTCAACTTGAAATTATGAAACCTTTTAGGTTTTTGTGAGAAGAGCTACTACTGAAAATAGAGACATGGAAAGTCTCTGTTATTTAATTAACTGCTAGGAAAACTGAATGTGTCAACAATAGAACAAGTTGACATCTCTGAATTCTGTCTCCATAGTGTTTTTGCCTGCTACATATTTCATGTCATACATATTAGCCCTCTCCAGTGTATGCATTCTGAGAAAGGGATGGTGTCTTCTATGTGTGCATCTATGCTGATGATATTTCTATGGAGTGGTCTTCATCTCCAGTTGATTTACTGAACACTGTGCTATGTGAGTTCTTCTCAGAGATGAGGTCAACTCTAAGAATGGATGCTTAATCTTGGACACCTTTCTGTAACATATCTACAAATGGGGTGAGTTGGTCCCAATCAATGCTTTATAGAACTATAGCTATAGTACCCTGTGAGCCACATTTTTATAGCAGTTATAGGAAACACATGGTAAGGATTTGACACACATTTTGATGAACCAATACTGGCATTTAGGAATTATTTCTTCCTTCCCAAAAGGCTGTAAAGGACTTTATTTTAGTATCAATCCTTTTTCCCTTTGGGCGACTTAGGAAAATAAATTCCAACCTAGTAGCATGTTTCTACTATACTAAATTCACTATATGTTTTCAATGATTATAATTTGTTACAACAAGAGGAATTTTGAGTAACATGGTTCAAAATAAGTAGAAGCTAAAATCTTAATTCACAATGAAATAAGCAACTATGTCATATTTTTGAAACTTGGCTTTAGTTGTAATTTATCTCTTGGTGCTATAGTATGAACAGTAGCAGGTCAAATCTAATAATTTTGTGAAATTCGATATACTACTGTATATAGTGTAAATGACAAACCATTTGACAAAGACAGGAAAATGAAGGAATGGATAAGGTAATAAAGCCGTGCAAACAAATGGTCCACTGATAAACTACAATACCATGGAGAAAACATATTTTGCAAACAGATTGTGCTTTTAGCTAGGTCTTGAGATATGAAGTTGGATATTTTTCTAATAAATTTCCAGGTTTTACTTTTATAGTGCAATTTTAATCTTCCCTTGGGCGTATGGTAACAATTTCATTTTTGTGAGTATTTCAATGAAATACTAACATATTCTTAATATCAGCAAAATATTGTTTTTTACCCTATGTAGAATTTGGGGGATAAAATTGGAGGGGGATTGGGAGGTATGAGAGGGAGGGAGAGGGAACTGAGATTGATATGTAAAATATATATATGTATGTATGTATATATATATATATATAAAGATTACCTATAATTGTGTTAATATAAACTTGATTAGTTAATGTTTTGTGGTATTAGAGATAGAACCAACAGCCTCAAACACATTCTTTTTAACCATCATGCACTGCAAAAAGAAGATTCTGACGAGGGCTGAACGCAGCACAAATTATGGGTATAAAGGTAAATATTTAAAAGGCAGTGCAATACTGTTGTTTTTGCTTGGTTTTGTTTTTTGTTTTGATTTTTGTTTGTTTGTTTTTTAGAAAAACTGGGCAAACTATTGGGAACTACAGATGCAAGCATAACCAACAATTTTTAAATAAATATGCTGCGACTCACTGTCAGTTTGTGTTGAATAACAAAAATAATGCATTTTAAAGGAAAATAACTAAGCGTGGAGACCAAAATGTACCTGCTGAATACATTAGAACAGTATCATTTTTCTTATTAGAGTGATCTGCTGCTATTAATTTTTGATACTTTAACAGTGGAATGGTGCTTTATTATTTTGTACTCCGTGTCTAGCTTAATTGCTGCGTTTTGATAAACTAGTTTGGATCATTATTTAAAAGCAGGGATATAGGCAATCATTTCCTTTATAAACATTGAATAAAAATGATGTCACCAGTAACTTAGTGGTAATTTCAGGACATGTTCAATTTACTTTTCTTGAATGGGTTTCTTTGAATAACTGGATAGTAATTATCTTCTAGTTTGTAGAGATAATGGGAGAGTGAAGAGAAGGAAGAAGAGATCTAAAAGATTGATAACTTCCAAGTTGACACTGAGTTGATCAAGATCTCCTTTGATCTTCCCACTATTTTCTAAGTCCTTATCAAGTTTCTTCTTGAAATCTGTGTAAATAATCTGTACCTGAGCATCTTCTGTCTCATCTACTCTCCGTATACTCTCTGTATAAAATGTACGTTTGATCAGTTAAATGTTGCCTTTAATTTTATTTAACATTCCATTAATCTAATAAAACAGATTGGATTAAAAATAGACTTAATGCAAGTGTAGTCCATATTTTACTGCTACTGTGGAATACATGAGACTGAGTACATTTTAGACAGAAATTTATTTCTCACAGTTTTGGAGTTGCATAACCTAAGATTAATATGAGACAGTGCTCTTAGTTTCCTTGAGTAATGTATCTGGTAGAGGAGAGGAACATTGTACTTCAGATGCAGGAGATCAAGGAAGGCAAGAGTGAAAAAAGGAAGTTTTTCAAAGGGATAGTTTCAGTGATTACCTACTCATATGTAATTTTTACACTGTTTTTGTCTGTATTGTATTTTCTGAAAAATGTCAGCCATTGTCAAGTATGGTGGTTCATCCCTGGAGTCCCAGCACTTAGACTAAAGGAAGATTTCAGATCTCAGGTCCCCTAGGCTACATGACATGTTCTTGTCACAAACAGATAGACAAACTAATAAACAAACAAAGAAAGGTAGATCCAGAATAATAAGATTTCTGTACTTCTGGTATTCTATTGAAAAGACCATGTAGTTCACAGTCTCTATTGTATAATGTATGTATAGTTCAGAGTATATACAATATAGTTCTTTATATATGTACATATATACATATATAAATATATATATTTATATATATATACTATATATAGTGTAGTTCATAGTATATACAGTATATAGTATATACAGTATAGTTCATGTACATACAGAATAGCTCATCATATATATATATATATATTATAGTTCATTGTGTATAATATTGTGCATAGCATAAACAGTATATTTCAAAATATATATGGTATAGTTCATGGTACAGTGTAGTTCATAGTATATATGATAAAGTTCATAGTATATATTATACTGAATAGTATAGTATGTAGGCAAAATATATTTGTATTTTGTGTTTTGAAATTAATATTTCTTGATAATGAATAGTTTATTAATTTGTTGAAGGTTATAAACTGATTATTTTCTGTTTTGTTTGCACTTAGTAGCAAGAAACATTTCATAAAAATATTATTTTCATCATTTAACAACACTTACATTAGGAAAATAAATACAAGGTAAATACTTCTTTTTTAATGATATGTGTGCATATGTGAGAGAGATACAAGGAGGGGGAAAAGTGTAGAGGCACATGACCTGTGATGCATGTGTGGTGGTCGGCAGACAGCTTTGTGAATTCTGTTCTCTTCTCACTTTTATGTGAGTCTGGGTACTGAACTCAGGACAGACACCAGGCTTGTCTTTACACCATGAGACTCTTCACCAGCTCTTTGAAATGTTTTAACTCAGTTGCAGATATAATTTCTTTCTTGTCTTTTTCAGCAAATTAAAACTTACCTTTCATTTTCAAATCCTAGACATTTTACTCTATTGTAAAATGGGGTATATGTTATTTCTGTGTCCAATTTAAAGTCTTAAAAACTTAATTTTCCTCAGGAAGAACACCTTTAAGTGTGCTCAAGTCCTATTGACAAGAATATAATAAATTTTGATATATTTTGCTCTCTGATGTACTAAAGTATCTATATCTTATCTTATATGTATAATTTATCTTCTTAAATTTTTTGGTTTTGTTTTGTGTTTGTTCATTTTTTAACATTTTAATGTTAAAATAGTTTAATGACTATATAATTTTTCTTTTTACCTTTTTGAATTTAAGCAAGAAACAATCTTATTTTATATAATTTTATATATTAATTCTGGTTTCTCTCCCTCCCTTTCTCCCATGACCCCCACAAACTCCCATCCTGTCCCACCTTAGGGTGAGGAATTTTATGGGAGATCCTCAAAGTCTATCATACCATTTGGGGTAGGGCCTAGGACCTCCCCTGTGTGGCTAGGTTGAGAGAATATCCCTCTATGGGGGATGGGCTCTCAATGTCCACTAGTATACTAGGTATAAATGCTCTTCCATTACCAGGGGCCACATAGACTGCCCAAACCTCCTAATTGACACACATGTGCATGGGACCTGATTCTGTCCTATGCTGTTTCTAAGCTGTCAGTCTGGGGTCCACGAGCTCACCCTTGTTCAGGTTAGTTGTTTCTGTGTGTTTCTCCAGCTTAGTCTTGACCCCTTTGCTCATCACTCCTTCCTCTTTACAACTTGATTCCAGGAATTTGGCTCAGTGCTTAGCTGTGGGCTTCTGCTTCCATCAGCTACTGGATGATGGCTCTATGATGTCATATAGGGTAGCCATCAATCTCATTATCAAGGAATGGCATTTAAGATAGCCTCTCCCTTATTGCAAAGATTATTAGTTGGGGGTCATCCTAGTATATCTCCAGACATTTCCCTAGTGGCAGATTTCTCTTTAAACCTATAACGGCTCCCTCTATTAAGGTATCTATTTTCTTGCTCTCCTCTATTCTTCCTGGTCCCTCATGTCTTTCTGTTCCCTCCTTTTTTCTCCTTCTATTCCTCCTAACACCCCCCATCCTCTCAATTTGCTCAGGAGAACTTGTCTCTTTCCCCTTCTCCAGGGGTCCCATGTATGTCTCTCTTAGGGTCCTCCTTGTTTCCTATCTTCTAATGGAGGTGTGGATTGTAGGCTGGGAATCCTTTGCTCTATGTTTAATATCCATATATGAGTGAGTACATACCATGTTTGGTTTTTTGTGACTGGGCTACCTCACTCAGGATGGTTTCTTCTAGTTTCATTCACTTACCTGAGAAATTTAAGATTTCATTGTTTTTTTTTCCTGCTGAGTAATACTCCAGTGTATAAATGTACCACATTTTCTTTAACCATTCTTCAGTTGAGGGGCATCTAGGTTGTTTCTGTCAGGAGTGGTCTTTTTGGGGCTGTAATCAGAGCCAGCCGAATGGCCTCAAGTCCATACCTGAGTGGGGAAGTGTGGATGATGGAAAGGCTAGCTACAGATAATAAAGAGAGAGAGACAGAATAAAGGTCAGGAGGGCAGATCAGTCAATACTGAAATTATTTTTCACCACTCTTATATTCCTTAACCAAAAAGGGGAACACAGTATCATGTATATGGAACAAACAGACTTTCCTTCCTCACTTATTCTAAGGGTTCAGTAACCACATCTTAGCTCCAACTTCTCCTTCCCTAGCCTTGAGGTCGGGAGTAGCCATACCTTAAATTCAACTTCTCCTTCCTTAGTCTTAACATCAAGGAATAGCCACACCTCAGATACAGGTCTGTTGTTATTTAGACTGACAGCCAAAACATCCCACTGTAGCTACACTTTTGACCTGTAGGTCTTGTGACTTGCTGACAGCTTTGAACTCTCTGTATTTGTGCCAAGATGGAGTGCAGCCATCTTTAAGGGCACCCACAGTTTTCAGGTTATACAAGAAATGCTGCTATGAACATAGTTGAACAGATGTCCTTGTTGTATGAATATGTATTCTTTGGGTATATGGCTAAGAATGGAATTGCTGGATATTGAGGTAAACTGATTCTCAATTCCCTGAGGAACATCCATACTGATATCCAAAGTGGCTGCAGAAGTTTGCACTCCCACCAGCAGTGGAGGTGTGTTCTCCTTTCTCCACATCCTCTTCAGCATTAACTGTCATTGGTGGCTTTGATTTTGGCCATTTAGACAGGTGCAAGATGATATCTCAGAGTTGTTTTGATTTACATTTCCCTGATGGCTAAGGATGTTAAGCTCTTTCAATCATTTTGGATTCCTCTATTGAGAATTCTCTCTTCAGTTTTGTACCCCATTTTTAAATAGGGTTATTTGGTGTTTTGTTGATTAGCTTCTTGAGTTCTTTGTATATTTTGGAAATCAGCTCTCTGTCAGATGTGGGGTTGGTGAATATCTTTTCCCATTCTGTGGGCTGCTGTTTTGTCTTGTTGACTGTGTCCTTTGCCTTATAGAAGCTTCTCAGTTTCAGGAGGTCCCATTTATAAATTGTCAATCTCAGTGTCTGTGCTACTGGTGTTATGTTCAGGAAGCTCTATCCTGTACCAATTTGTTCTTGGGTACCTCCCACTTTTTCTTCTAAGTGGTTCAGTGTGGTTGGATTTATGTTGAGGTCTTTGATCCATTTGGACTTAAGTTTTGTCCATGGCAAATCTCCTAGGGTCAGTGAGAGGCAGGGCCAGCTCAGCATGTCTCTTGTCCCTCATACTTCAACATATTGTTCAATGCATGGTTCAACACATGGTTCATATGGGCCCCTGCTGTAACACGGACAATGTACATCAACACAGATGTTAGCTGCAGCCAGACCATGGATGCAAATATGGCCTCCAGCCACAGTTCAGGCCCAGACACCACCATAGCCTCATGGGACAGCAGAGGTCACCCTGATCTATATGGAGTCATGACTCTTGAACTCCAATTTGGCCTCAGGTTATTGGTCCAAGACTCTGGGCACCTGAACAGTTTTTGGTGGTAATAGGAGCCACAGACATCAATAGAGTTTCTGGCTGCAGTAGGGTCATGGATCTTTTGAGATTTTTGTCAGCCCTTAATCGAATAAAGTCAGGGTTAAAGATAAACCTTACAGACGATGTGGTTATATAGGGAATGTTAGTTCTAGAGTCTTCATTTTTCCTATACTTTTTTCTATGGAAAAAGGCAAATATATTTATTCATTGTAATTTTATAGAATATATTCTCAGCTTATAGAGATAATTGCAAGCCATCGCTGTAGTCTTTTTATAGGGATGGGAGTTTGATCACCATCATTACAGTCTGGGATCTTCTTCTTTGTTGTCTGTGAGTCCTGACTCACCTTGAAAGAAGCCAAGCTACCTTAAGATCACCACAACACAGGCAGTTCAGGACCTGAAAAGGACCTGGAATATGATAGAACATTAACATCTGGTGTATTTGTGTGTGTGTCCGCATGTCCACATGTGTGCATGTGTTTGCATAGTGTCAGAATTCCTCAACCTTTCTTCCACTGCCTCATGTACACAGATTGAAGAGAAACAGGCCAGAAAGAGTTTCTTTATTTTATCTTAAAACCACACTGTCATGAGCAAAATCAGTGGTAGGTTTGAGCTGGTATATTTTAGATAGTTTCCTACAAGTTAACCAAAGGGATGTTTTGTCCTTTTTGAAAGAGAGTGTTAGAGTCTGTATTTTTTGTTTCCTTTTGTTTTTGTTTTGTTGGCATTTTGAAAAAGTGTGTTAGAGTCTCTTTTTTGGCATTTCTTTAAACTATCTTCTTTTAAAATTTCAAACATGTATAATGCATTCTGATTACTTTATTCTCCATACTTGTCAGCTTCCTGACAATTCCTACCTGTCCCTTTTATTCAAATGCACTGCATTTAGCTTGGCTTTGTGACCCATTTAGTTTAACAGGAGCTGCCTGTATGTCCATTAGACTTGGACTGTCCATTATATCCTGGTTTGGTCAATGCTGGTCACAAAATTGAAAATGATGTCTTCCACTTTTCCTCAATTTATCAGTTTGAAATACTTCTAAAGTTGGATGTAAGGCTCTAAGATTCATTCCTTCATGAGATCATTTTAGTGCAAACTCTTTGCTGTTAGCCATAGGTTTTGAAAGTCTATTACTATAATAACTATATATCACTCAGTGGTTGGCATTCTGCAACTTTTCTGCCTGTATTCAGGGTCTTACATTCTTCTCACAGTGTTCCCTGAAATATGCAGAGGATTGTATAAATGTCTCGTTTATGGCTGCAAAGTCTTCTGTCATTTTTACCAGCACCCTGTGCTTCTATTAGTTTGTGCACTCACAGTTCACTTGAAAGGTTTCTCCAAGTACTAGGTAGTTGGGTACTATGACTGTTAATTTAGCAAAACAACAGAATTAAATCTCTTCCTATAACCTATGGCTTCCACCGCCAAGGTTTTTTGTGTGTGCTTCAAGTACCAAATATTTATTTGTTCCTGTGGAATAGGTCTCAAATTCAAGTGGAAAGAGTTGTTCCCATAACAGGTGTGCCACTTTTGCATAAATGACCATATGTTGCCTGGAAGTTTGGTATTGCAGTTCATGGTATTCAAAAGTGGGCAAGACCATTGATGTATTTTTCCATAGCAGTCTTATAACAATTTCAGTCACTAAGAAATATAACTGTCAGGAATAGGGTAGGTAAACAGTGGATAGGGGTGATGGTAAATGAGTGATGGGTGGATGGGTTTCCAGCCCTATTCAGCTTCAATTTCTTTATAAAATTCAATCTAAGTATGTTATCTTTAGCTTCTTTCTACATGTATCTAACAAATAGTCTTGGATAATAGAAATATTTTTATGATTTTTCTTTTATGCCATTTCTTCTTAAAGAATTTGACTTCAATACCCTTCAATTTGTCCTTGTTGCTACTACATTTTTCCTGTTCAGTTTGCAAGGACTTGGGGCACTTTCAGACAGTCCCTACATCTGTTGTCTGTCTCTACTATTTGCTCTAGATTTTTCTTCCCTTTACCATTGGTGACCTTTTCTGTTCAATGTTTTATTCTACCTTTGCATAGTTTCTTACATGTTGTCTTCTATCTACCAGATGAGGTATCATGGGTCAGTTTTAAGAGTTCATGGAGGCAAACTGCCATATCATTTTACACTTGACCTCTGGAGACAATATTTTTTCATGTCTCCTTGTTATCCACTGCTTTCCTTTTTAACTGTTTGAGGGTTTTTTTGTTTTTGTTTTGTTTTGTTTTTTTCCTAGAAATCACTCTCTTCCTTCACTCTGCTTTCTCTTCCATGTGATTCATCTCTTCTCAGTTGTATTTTATTTGGATAGGGAGAATATGATTTGTCACCTACATTTTATTTCAGAGGATTGTTGGATTTGCTATCTAGTAGACCTGGATGTTTTTAGATGAGAATTCAGGAAGTTAAAAAAAAACATATTGCTGCCACCTTTCAGACTTTCTCTTAGTAACCTCATAATATATTCAATTATAACACTATATCTTAAGAATTTATCCTGATATTGTCTTTTCATCTTTCAAAACTCTTGTAAATGTCTTATTTTTCTGATTGTTGCCTTTCCTTTTACTGGTCTCATTCTTACTTGTTTCTTTATTAGTCAGCTTGACACAAGTTCTAGTTATCCGGGAAGAACTACAGTTGAAGTGTGGTGTCAGAAAGGAAACTAATGACAGTGATTCTTGGAGTAATTAATTCATTATCACCCAGCTTACCCTGAGCAGCCCACATGCTAATATCCATCCAGCTGAAATGTGACCTCTGAGTCTAACCCTTTACTATGGCCTACACAATTGATGACTCTCACCTCTGAAAAGTAATTCAAATTTACACATGCTTCTTTTATTGGGTTTATCAAGCTGTGTGAAGTAGATGACTCTTCTTATCTCCTCTTGGACATACAAACTCATGATGAAGGAGACACTTGTCTGATCAATAGTAATGAATGTCATCCACAATATATATATGATAATATTAAAAGATAAGAAATAGATCTTTAAATTGAAAAGTGTTTTCAACTGCACTCATTCCCTTCTGTTTCTTGTATAACATTTTGGACTTGTTTTAATCATTTAGTGTTGAGTTTTCATTGAATTTTAAGAGTAATGTCAGAAACTACTTCATCTGTTCCAAACCTCCTGTTCAACATTGTTTTATTGCATTCCATGGATACTTGCAATAGATTAGCTTGTTCTACATCTAGTTTATCTTTGTGAAGCCATATGTGCTCTTTGAAGCCTGTCAAGCTTTTCTCCTGCTTTTCAGATCATGGATACTTAATAACCGAAGAGCTTCCTTACGCTCTCAAAGTGAATATTTATGAAAAACGCGGATGAGGAGGTGGGGTGTTCTCTACCCAGAGCAAATATATTTTGCCAACGGATAGGTTCATGGAGAGGCATTAGATAAACTGTCAAATGTTTAGTTCTATTCCTATAAATTATATACACACATATGTTTTTCTTTATGCATTTTCTGTTAGACAAAATCTTTCTTCTATAATATAAATGTGTTAATTTTACTTATAGTAGTAGTGCAGTAGAGTTCAATCTAGTAAGGTTATCAGACATTATAAAAATATTTTATGTTTATTTTTGTGTATAAAATTTATAGACAACATTGCATGGTTTTACTTCATATCACAAAAGTACATACAGATTGTGGGGAGGTATCAATATGTGTGTTCTCTATTTTCTCTGTAGTGTAAGAAAATAATATTACTTGAGATCTACAAAGATGACCCCAACTAACAATGTAAGCAATAGGGAAGAAGGTACCTTAAATGCCTTTCCCTGATAATGAGATTGATGAATACCATATCTGCCACCCTATAGCCTTCATCTAGTATCTGATGGAAGCAGAAGCAGTCATCCACAGCTAAACACTGAACTGAACTCCTGGATTTCAGTTGCAGAGAGAGAGGAGTAATGAGCAAAGGGGTCAAGACCAGGCTGAGGAAACCCACAGAAATAGCTGACCTGAACAAGGCGAGCTCAAAAACCCCAGAATAATTGCTGGGAGACCAGCATAGAACTGATCCAGACCCCCTACACAAGGGTGTCAGTTAGGAGGCCTGGGCAATCTACGGGGCCTCTGCTAGTGGAGGGGTATTTATTCCTAGTATATGGATGGACTTTGGGAGCACATTCCATATATATGGATACTCTCTCAGCCTAGATACACCGGGAAGGGACTAGGCCCTGCTCCAAATGATATGACAGAATTTGAAGATTCCCCATGAAAGGCCTCACTCTCCCTGGGGAGCAGGGGAGTTCAGGGATAGGGGGTTCAGGGGCAGAGCAGGGGAGGAGGGGTGGGAGAGAGAACTGGGATTGACATGTAAAACAAGCTTGGTTCAAATTTAAATTTAAAAAATGGAAAATAATATTATTGTTATCTATCTTCTTCATGAATACAAGAAATCATTAACTAAGGGTGAAAAATTTTTTAAAAGAACTTTTATGGTGATCTCAGATACATTCATTGATTTCCATTCCATGCAACAACACACGAGAGTCTCCTTTATCCTTACTCTTACCAGCAGTTGTTACTGTCTTTTGACAATAGTGTACTTGCTTTGGCGATCCCTAATTTCGTTTTGGCTTTACCTTTTCCTAATTACTAATAATGTCACTCCATTTCAAGTGCCTATTATATGTAGTCTTTTAAAGAATGTTTATTTATATCTGCTGATCATTTTCAACAGATGTCCAGATCCACACAAACTTTATGACTGATTTCTTCTGTCCTGTAAACACTATCTTAGCATTTGAATATGGATTTTTGTTAAATTGATAGATTGCTTTGGATATGAATAACATTCTAACAATAATGTTTTCAATCCATGTAGACATTGTATTTTGTGTATAAAACTGTCCATGACTTCTTCCAATGTTTAATAATTTTCATTTAAAGAGATTATTTTCTGGTTAAATTTAGTCCTAGATACTCTTGTGGTTGTGATAGAAAACATAATCGTCCTAGTGCAGATTTTAGGAGAGAAATTCCCCCATCTAGAATGTCATTAGTTATGGGTACATTACCATGATCCTTCAATGTAAGGAGAAATGTTCATTTTAGACACATACTTCTTTGAATTTTACTTGATAAACAAGAAGAAACATTGGATTTTGTCGTGTTTATTTTCTGCTTTAAAAAATGTTTGTAGAGGTTTTGGTCTTTGTTGTTTGCATATATTATACTTATTCACTTGTACATGATTCAATTGTCCTTGCATGCTGGAGATGAATACTATTTGGTCATGACCAGTCTTTTCAACATCCTTTTAGATTAAGTTTATTGTTATTTTGTTGGGAATTTTCTCACCTATGTTCATCAGAGATATTAAACAATACTTTTGTGATACATTGTTTTCGGTTTTGATATTTTAACTTGACCACATAGAGTTAGTTTGGAAGAATTACCTCTACTTTAACTATTTGAAGCAGTTGGAGAAAAATAATTGTTGACATATAAATGTTCAAATTACAAATGAAATGATATATAGTGTTTCTGTCACAACAATCACACTATCTTCTTGCTCATCTTTGATTTGGATCTCCACCCCCCCCCTCTCTCTCTCTCTTTCTCTTTCTCTTATAGTGTAATTTAAAATGTGTTGATTCTGTTTGTCTTTCCAAAAATCCACTCCTTCCTCATTTTACTAATGTTTTATTTTCCTGCCCCCGTACTCATCTGTGAGCTCTCTTAAGTTCTACTGATTTTGAGTTAAGTTATTAGTTATCTTTTTAGTTTCTTAAGGTATAACGTGAATGTCTTGTGCTTTATGTGTATATGTGTTTTACTTGTACATATCTCTGTGAACTACACATTTTTATGTGTCTGGTGTCAGAAAGGGCACAGGGTCCCCAAGACTGGAATTAACAGATGGTTGTGATGCTGGGAATTAGAGCTGGGTCCTCTGAAAGAATAGCCTGGGCTCCTAATTGCTGAGCCCTCTCTCCAGACCCATGTTAGGTTTTTACGTGAGACTTCTTTGAGGTAGGCATTGTTTGTTGTAAGCTTTCTGTTAGAGCTCTTTATGCCCCACCTCATTCCTTTTGCGGGATTAATTTTCATTTGTCTCCAAAAGTTTTGTAATTATTGTTTTAATATTTTCATTGCCTGACATTTGTTCTTTGTATCTGTAATGTTTCTGAATTTCCTCCTTTTACTGATTTCTAGTTTCATCCCACTGTGGCAGAAAACATGCTACGTATTTCCATTGTCTTCAATGAGCTGAGACTTGCTTCCTGTCCTAACATATGATCTGTCTTGGAGAATTCCATGTGTGCTTAAAAAGAACACATATTTTGCAGCTGTTGCTAGGAATGTCTGTAAATATCTGTTGGGTCCATTTGGTCTAGAGCTTAAATATGATGGCTCTTTGTTGACTTTGAGTGATCTTATCATTCTTGAGAATGGGATGTTGCAATCCTCTCATGTTACATTAAAGCCCATCTTTTCTTTCAGGCCTATTAACATTTGCCTTATGGATTTATGTGCTTCACTGTTGAGTGCATATGGATTTATAATTGTTCTATTGTCTTCTTGAATTTGCCATTACATCATTGTACAATAACTGTGCTTGTCTCTTTTTATAGTTTCATACTCAAAGTTCATTTTATCGGATGCAAGTGTATCTTCTTCAATGGCCATTTTCCTGGTATACCTTTTCCATTTTTTAATTTTCATTCTATGTGTCTCAAAGTGATGTTTGTACAGATGTTTAACCTATTAAAAATAAATTGATTTATCTCTCACACAAGGGACCATGGACTCAATAGCTTCAAATTAGTATATAAATTAAAAGGTGTTTGACTAAAGATATAGGATTTATGCTTACTCAATAAAGTTTTGGGAGACAAAATATGCAATGTTAGATGCTGAACCAATAGACATGTCAAACTAAATAAAGCAAAAGAAACTTCTTTTTATTGAGTTAAAATGTGAGTTTACTTTTGTAGCTATTAATAGCTTCCTTCCCACTTGTACACTGATCATCTGTTTTGCAAGTTACGGTTGAAGAAGAGAAAATTTTTGTTTCATCTGCATTACTTCTTTTAAAACCTGCTCGATTTTCTTTCCCAAACCTGCTTTGCACAATCTGAAGTATCTGGGAGAGAAGTGTGTTAGCACTTTGAAATGACCCCAATTAATAAACTTGACAACTGCTTCAACAAATGCAGTCAAAAGTGGACAAGGTCCATTTTTAAGTGGTACTTCTAAGGAGTGGGAACGCATAATGGAAAACATAATCACACAAATCACTTATGAAAAAAATCATCTTGAAAACTGGTCCTACACAAACAAGCCACATGTAAAATTCTGTGGTTTGTATAATGTCTACAGGAGTGAACTCCAGAGTGTAATATATGATTCAGCGCCATGGTGGCAGCCAGGATTGATGAGCACGTGCTGTGAATGAAGCCCGATGAAGAGGAAATGTTCAGATGAAATGATGTAAGTTCAGGTATAACGATTCTCACACGACTCAAAGCAAACAAGAATAAGCTATAAGACATCTCTTGATCTAACGTCAAATGTGTTATAAGTTAGACGGCACAACAAAAGCAAAACTCAGATTCGGTGCTTTGATACTCAGCTTTCTGACTTTGTCATATTTCTGAATGAGTTTTAAAAATGAACAATATTTATTTTATGTTGTTTCTATATATCCCAGGGAGCAATATGACTCTTTCTACCACCATCTAACAAAAACAACAACATGAAAGATAAAGGGGGTCTTTCTCCACTAACAATCTAACCTTGGGTACAAATCTCTGTTGACCCTACATCAGGACCCCTGGACTGTAAAACTCAAGACTTATAGAACTAGGTCCTGTAAGCAATGAATGCGTTAACTCGATTCATTAATGCAGAGAACATTCACAAATCTCTACCTTGGAAGAGCACATTCTGTCATCCCTTTAATAGAACCCTGCTGGAAATCAAACACAATTTTTATTCTGGAGAATGATCACTGTGTCTTGTTTAATTCCCCCCTAACAAATGTCAGCACTAATGTATTACAGATTATTCAGTCAATTTGATGGTTCCAGGTGAAAGTAAGGAACACAAATCTCTTCTTTTAGTGTAAAAAGGGTCAGCAGGATGACTTCCCCTGCAGGAGCTGAGATGAGGCTTGACATGAATCAATCAAGAAGGCTCAATTTTACAGTTATAGTGCCTAATGCCTAAACATGAGCACACGGGTGAAAATTAGCACCCGATTATGAGCATACATGATCTTCCCCTGGAAGACAATAATATTGGCATTAAGCTTCTCAAGAGGGAAGATGCTGCTGGTTTTTAATATGTCTTAAATTATGTCAGGAAAAACACTGGAACATCACACAAAAGCCACAGTCAGTGTCTATTGCTATCTCATAAAGCTGGAGATCTTTACAACAATATTGACACAGGAGCAGGCAAGCAAATGTCAGCCAATATAACATATGAAATACTTAACGTAACCAATTTTCACCTGTCAATCAGCAGGGAATAATGACTGATGCAAGGAATCAATACGCCACAATTGAATTCCAGCTCACAAACTTGTTTCGTTCTGTGCTATAAAAGACTGTCAAATGTCACACCCCAAGAGATGCAACAGGATTCCACAGATTTATTTATTTCAGGCTCTAAAGTCTATTAGCAACAGTGCCCCTTTTCCTATTGGAAGTGGAGCTTCAATGACATTAATTTAAGATATGACCATTTGGTTTTTTTGACAAATTAATGATAGGACTTCCTTAGTCACTATTTGTTTATTTTACTTACATGAAGTACAATCATTCTCAACAAATTCTTGGGATTTCAGAAAACAAATATTTGCCATAATTTGTCAAATAAACTGCTCACTCAACAAACTATTCTTAATCAAGTTGTTCTATAAGTGTATGAATGGAAATGGTATGGCAAACCTTGAGCATTTACTGAATCTGAACCTTAGCATTATGCAGATGCCTGACAGCAAGTTGCATCTACAAGTTGTTCTTCAAATAAATACTTGAAACCTTTTTCTCCACAAGAGGATAAACTGCCAGGGGAAATGAATGACATAAATATGGCTGTGAACCTTGGAATGTAAGAGACTGAGTTTTAGCTTTGTCAATGACAGTATTTTGAGGAAATAGGGTGGGCATAATTTTTTTAAACTGTCCATGTGGTATTGATCAAACAGTTTTGAATATTGCCCTTTGTGTGGTTAATTAATTGGAGACATACTTTTCCTAAGAGATGAAAAGATTAAAAAAAAAAATAAAAAAAAGAGTCACTGTCTCATTACACTTAGGAGAAATATTTGATCCTATCAACACTATTACTTAATGTATTGATAAATGTTTTCCCTAGTAAAAGAAGAAAGACATTAAAAATCAATGTGTGTGTGTAAAATTGGTAGTAGAGTTCTCCTACCATGGTCCTTTACTCTTTCAGGTGGAGGAAAATACAAGTTATAATTTACCTTCCCTAAACAAAAGGAAACAAACTAGTTAAACACAGAGGCTCAATGCAAATGCCAGAAATGTGGAAGCTTTGAACTATACTCCATGATTTTGAGGTCACAGAAAACTCAAAGCTTGCTACATAGTGGCACCTGCTCAATGAGCTTAGCAGCACCAGGGCCCTTAGTCTGGATAAAAATTTGCCTTGTCTTTTTACTAGGTATACACAATATGGCATAGAGACGAGGCTGATATCTGTGGTCGGTTTTAAGACAACTATCACTCTAAAGTTGGTCTGGCTGAGGGTTTAACCTTTAAAAGGAAAGTTTTCATTTAGACACACTTGCTATAAAGAGTAAACGATACTCTAATCAAGTCCCTGGGAGAGTCTGAGGTTGTTTATGGACAGAACACCAAAACGAGTGCATTGTTTATTAATGGGAATAAAAGACTGATGATGCAGAGCTACTCATGTGGCTGAGCAGGATGATTAAACCCAGAGAGAAGAGCCTGACAGACTCCGTCACCTTCATTTGTTCTTCATTGTAGATGGTTATGTCAAACTGTCAAAGCTGCGATTGGAATGTCACTGGTGTGCTGCCTAATTCCAGCTGCTGAAGCCAGCAGTGCATGCTGGTGACTTCAGGAGGAGATAAGATTATAGGTCACAAGAGCTTCTTTATTTCCCACCTGTAGCTTCTAACAACATTTTATTAAGGATTTTCACCTCTTCTCTCTCTGACCTATAGAGGTTGAAATCCTAACAGCCATTACCAGACCCTGACCAAAATGGCATTAGCATAGGCTGGTGACTCTCCAGCGATGTTCCTTTCGTTAGAGCCCTGTTATGGATGGTTACCAGTACTTTGACAGGGCTTCAAAGATAAATACTATATATTATTATGTAAATATAAAGGGGGCTCCTAATACAGTTAAATATTTGGAGTTTTATATTTGCTTCACAGAAAATCCTCACCAGCTATTGTTATTTGAGGCCTTCATGTTAATTTGTAAAGCAAACGTGTTGGAGAGTGGCCCACAAACATCTTGACATAGGCTCTCTTCCATCCCACCCTTGTTAGGTGGTCCCTGAATCGCCCACCCTCTCACTCTGGCTCCAAAGTAAAAACCGAGGGGAGGCTTTTTAAGTGCACATATAGTATACACACTTGTCGGAGGATATAAATTCGCACTCACTGTCAAGGATCATTTTTGAGATGAGTTGTATGATTTCTTGCCTGGATAGTTTTGAAGAGTAATGGGATGATATTTGTGAGGCACTTAGAAAATAAGGAAAGGAGCTAAGTACCAAGGCCATCACGGGTCTTCTCTCAGAGACATACTTTAACTGAATGTAGGTAAACAGAGGAGCACAAGAGCTCCATGCCCATTACACTGCTTGAGTGAAATTAGAGAACACACATGGGTCATCGGAATCTCTTGACATACGCTTTCTTCATAAGTTTAATATTTTCCTAATGTTGTTTTATGTCCAGTCAGTGCTGCCCGTTTTTCATTTTAAGAGACCAAATGAATTTTCCAGACATTGTACCATCAATCCTAAATCAGTTTAGCTCTATATAGTCAAGTTTGAGTATCTCAAGAATTTTGTGTCTTTTAGGCGTCATCCCTAAACCTGTTCATTAAAATACACTGATTTCAAACTGATTGTGGAATCTGCTTTATTGTTTTTCATGTTAATCAAATTTGTACAAAGAAATTAGGTTTTATTCTTCCAGTAGTCAGATGGAGGCCTGGAGAACACTTAAACAATAATTGTGTTTATATGACACAGATCAGAAAAGAGTCAATCCGGAGTTTTCAGTTGTCTTAATGACAAATTGAATTGCCTGCAGAGCCAATTCAGTCGATAGTAGAGGAATGAGTGGACGTGACCATCACAGTGGCTGCAAAGAGGGCCCGGTTATTCAGTGGAGTTATGGCCCGTTTATTTACCACCAAATAGCCAATGGGCTGTTTGAGTGGAGGGATATTTCTCTAGGTTCTAGTTGTTCTGTATATCCTTCTCCTATGGATAATATAAAAACAAGTATCTTTACAGTCTATAATTATTAAAAATGGGTCAGGTTGTGAAAGCCTCAAAATTGTCTTAAACTATCTCTTTCAACATTTAGATTCTATGTCAATTATTAAAAACATTCGTAAGTATCCATGGTGAGATAAATAATACCAGCAATGAAATACACAGGGCTCAGTCTGAACCCTGCTCTGAACGGAGTTGCAGTTGGCTCTATTTCCTGTGCATGGTCCAAGGTGGAATGACCCTGCACCTTGTTGGTGTGTATCATTAAGAACCTTCTGACAAGTGGGAACTGTCTGGAAGTCTTATAGAAATCTGATTCACAGAAATCATGTTACTAGCTATGACTCTGTCAAGATAAACCAGGAATACATGGACACAAAGGCACATCAAAGCTGTATTTGAGAAGGCAGGGCTATCAGCTTGCAAAAACATCAGGCTAAAGAATAATACTATGTGGGTGTACCTGGATCACATTAATGTGAGGCAGCCAGCATTGGAGAACTGTAGCATCCACTATCCCACCATCAGGCCATGTTCTGCATATATCATTGGATTATGCAGGTTATACTCTCTGACATCTGTGGGGCTACAGCTCAACATAGAGTATCTGCTTCACTCACAATCAAATCTTCATTCTTCTAGATCTTCTATGCCTAGAACCAATTCTGTGGCCAGAACTGGCCCTGTGCCTGGACAGCTTTGCTAATATTGAGCCAGCTGTAGTGTTGGCTGGCTTTGTCTTTCGCAAGGCAAACTTATTCTTTTCTTAGTCCCTTAGTAACACCCATACACAGCATTGTAGTAAAGGAGTAAAGTAGTAAAGCATGACGTGTGATCTGAGAGTTAATACTACTACCCGAAATAAATGAGATGAAATAACCTGTGTTTTCCGTGGTTATCAGTACCATATGAAGTCATGATTTTTTTCCTGACATAAAACAAACAGAAATGTGGTGCCGCATGTGTATTAGTATTCTGTGAATACAGTGTTATTTGGAGATGGGTTTTGCATATGATCAGATTTGGTCAAGGGAATAGTAACTAAACTGATATATTTGCATCCTTAGCAAGAGGGGGAATTTGGGCACAGGTAGAAAAGAGCACCAAGCATGGTTCATTCCAGACAGCTAGCTAAAGAACTGGGAGGTAAAGCATTTCTGTTTAAGTTACCAAGTCTATCCTCTGCTATGTTTTGTGTGCAGCAAACGTGTATTTTCAGTAATTATAGCCCATATATAGCATCCAGAATTTATGCTTTAGCTTTAAGATATAAGGTCAAAGAAGGAAATGAAAGAAGGACCTCTGGGCATCTAGAAACTTGTCTCTTCTGATGCTGGGATAAGAAAGGGTCCCAATTGTGCTTGAGAGTCTGATAGCGGATCTGATTTGGCAGTGCCCATAATACTCTCAGTGTTGTGCTAAGTGCAGCCTTACATATGCTTCTACATGTTGACATCAATATGGAAACATTTTGTTGTTTTCAGCTTCATCAATAAGGCAAAGGACAATATTTCCACCCAAATTCAGGGACAAATCTGATTGAATTAGTGCAATAGCTTGTGATAAAAGCAACAATTGAGTTATAGAAGCTGAGCCCTCTCAGGAAAAATCACATAAGCCAAGGCAGTGAGGAAGCTTTGAGTTTGTTTTGGTAGGGCCTATCCGACTACCAAGTACCCAAATTAATGTTGTTGTAATTAATCTATTCTTCTCTGAAAGACTTTTCTTTCTAATGGTAAATATGCAAAGTGAAGTGAATCAGAGCCCTGAAAATGCACAGTGAACACCAGAGATGAAAGTAGTGTATTTGGTTAGTACTTTTTTTGATTTTAAAATGAAATTTTGTAAGCATAGTATTCCTTAATATACTCATTTCTGTCAGATTATTGTATTGAGATAATTACTAATGCAGACAGACTTCACAAATCATGCATATATAATTAAATGCTAGAGAAAGTATGGATATCACTTTTACAGACATGAGTTTTTCAATTTCTTTACATTTATTCTCTCAGCTTTTCCCCATCTCCCTTGCTGACTGTATATCTCCCATTTCTAAAGAGTTCTCTTGAATAAAAGAATGTAGACCAGCCTTCTGATTGGTAGCCTGACATAATTATTTTCCAAATGAAACTTCCTGTTTTATACTTAGCATACAATATATATATGTATATATATATGTGTATATTTGAAAAATGATATTTTCAAATGCTCTTTTTGTACCCAAAGTAGCCTACTCACTTTATTAAAAGATAATATTAAAAGGTTATGTGAAGGCAAAAGATTATATCATTTAAAATAAAAATAAGGGCTCTCGGCAATTGAATTCTTGCCTGCATTTTATAAAACTAAAATGAGTTTGTTTTGCTAAGTCGAGCAGCAAAATGGAGGAAATAGTTCTTTTTTCTCAGCCAAGGATCTCTAAAATCACTGTCCAAGAATTTTCCAGCACAAGCATTTTAATTCTACAGAGACCAAAAGTATGCAGATAAAGTCAAGATAATGTTGCAAGGGTTCCATAAATGTAACTTAGTTTTACATACAGAGAGGGAAACCCAAACCCATGGATTTAGTACAAAGTTTGAAGAACATAGCCTCATGAAACTGTTACTCAGAAGTCAGAAAGGACCCCATTTACCCAGTTAGGATCAGGCATGACTGCTCTTCTACACGGCTGCCGTCAGAATATGCGCAATTTCTGCCAATCAGATGGCAGCTGAGAGAACTTTCTGGAATTCATTTTTTTTCTAACATGTGCCCATGATACTACACAATATTCCAAATAATGCTTCTGACTCTCTCTAAGAGTCTGAAAAGTTTGAATCTGGACTGCGACCAAATAAGGAAGTTGATCTAGCAGTCATTGATCCAGCAGCTAGTTCTAGAGGGTACCCAGAGCATATTGTCAGTCACATGTTTTCCTATTTTACTGAAACCAGAGTTGTCATACAAATCAGTGTGTCTCAGTTTGAAATGGCTCACTTAACAAAGATCAGTGGGTCATTTGGCAAATATGCAAGTCGATCTCTAATTCAGGCTGCCACACCAACAGGTAAGACAACAGTGACCATCTCTCTCTCTCTCTCTCTCTCTCTCTCTCTCTCTCTCTCTCTCTCTCTCTCTCTCTCTCTCTCTCTGTGTGTGTGTTTGTGTGCATGCACGCATGCATGCATTTGGCTTCTAGAAAGTATATTCTAATTATTTTACAACATAACTTTTTATTGTGTACAGGATTTTATTAATCATTTATAGTTTTTAAATAAAATCTGTTGTGTGAATTACATATAACATATTATTTATCATTTAAGGCAATCATAAAGAGACATCAAATTTGCTAGTAACCTCCCAAATTTGTTCTTTGTGACTCTTCTTTAGAAATGTTAAAGTAGGATAAATAGTATTTATCTTCTTTATTATTTTTATATTAATCTATAATACATCTTAATGGTAATGGTTGGAGAAGTTTTCTAAATTGTACATAGAATGATAATGGTTCTTGATTTCTTTGGCTGAGATAATTGTAATGGCATTTAAAACTAAAGAATATTAGGACGTTGGATTTATGGAGTCAGACAACTTAATTGTAAAAAATGTAGAGGTGTAGCCAGACCCTATCTCAAAATAAAACAAAATGTTGAGGTTTGGGTTACCCCGGGATAATGTAGGTTTGATGATGTTTTACTTTAACAAGTAGTGATATTGTTTCCAAAAAATATATAGTAGGTCCTGGAGAGCCAACTAAGTGTTTAGAACACTTACTGTTCCTTCACAAGCCAGGAATTTGGTCCCCAGCACCGACAGGGCAGCTCATTACCTTGTGAAATCCAGTTCAAGGGGTTCTGATCCCCTCACTGACATCTGTGGACATTGATGATAGAGGCACACAGATTTACGTGGAGGCAAAATACTCATGTATCTGAATTAAAAATAACCCTCCCATGAGGTCCTTTCCACAATCTCCATTTACAAAGCTGTTCAGGTTCCTTCATAGATGTGTACCTGTGGCTGTTAGACAGGCTACTCCCTGAAGGAGAACTTGGAAGGCTGTGAGGGCTGAACGGGTCATAATCTTGGAAAGCTACTTGTATTACCTTTGCCTGAGGCTTGTATTCTGGGAAACAAAAAAGTATATATTCCACCAGGAACAAAGTGTGGATAGGCAGTGTACAAAATCCTCAGAATTTTTCTGGAGTTTTGCTTTTTGGAAAACTTTTTAGGTCATAATGACTTCTTGTATATATTTTTCACATTCGAGATATAACACACAATTTCTCTGATTTAAATTATCAGGAAGAAAACAAAAAAGCACTTTTTGAAGGTTTTTTTTTTCTGTTGAACGAGGAATGAAAAGGGACAAGTCCATATAGTTTTAATTTTTTCCTTTTATCCTTTTCTTTATTATGTTTCAGGAATAAAATAACAGCAATATGAAAAGCATGTTTTTACAAGTGCAGAAAATATTTACTACTAAGATGAAACAATGGACTTTGATTTAAGATGAGGTGATAAAATGAGTAAATACAATGGCAACATCTAAAATTCTAATCTAGACCCCTTAGCATCAGAATATTATGTGTATTTTCCCTCGGTTAAGTTTGAACTATATCTGGTATACAATTAATTAAAGCAGTAAAATATGGGATTTTAGAATTATATCTAAATTCCAGGAGCCTGACAGAAACATGCTATTATAGTTTCCCTTTTTAGCTTCATCAGAGCGCTGGCACAACTGTTTCAGCAGATGCAAAGGGACAGGGAAGATTTCCCACTTCTTATCAAATCTTACATCCGTAGGTTTCACTCAAGGACTTAACATATTATTTTTTTTTATTCAACGTGGCATTAAGTAGAAGACAAATTTATTCCATGGGAAGACTTATTTATTTTCAAATTAATATTCAGTTCATAAAATGGTGTAAAGAGAAGACACTGTCTTGATGAATTTATTCGAATGAAAATACTTGGAACTGAGGTGGAAGAACTGTCTCACATGTAGGAGCTTTGGGCACACATGCTCCAGAGGTAACTACCATGTGTGATGTGTGTCCATTACAGAGCTGGGGCTCAGAAACTTTCATATTTGTTTGACAACATGATAAGCATAGGAAGAGCTACTAGCGGTGTTTTATCGTGTACTTTTAATGTCATTTTTTAAAAGATACATTATTGAAGCTATAAGAAAAAATTCTTCACAGGTGCGTGGCACTAAGTCCTCTTCCAGAGCCAGAAAAAGCACTTTATAAATCTGAAGCTCATTAACCTCCACAGATGACTGGAGAGCATGGTGGCAAATGTTGCCCTTCTCAGTTCATAGATGGATGAACTGAAGTACTGAGAGGTTAACTGATTTTTCCAATTCACAAAGCAAGTCACGGCATGAAGGGAGGTCACACAGAATTCTTGACGCTGCTTCACTCGGGGCTCTACTCTCTGGGCCAAATGATTTATTAAATAAACTCGTATTGATTATAATTTGCTGGATCATGTCACTCGGCATTTGTCCAAATGATTTGCTCAGGATGTAGTTATGGTACCAAGCCTCTAAAAAGCCATATAACTGCTTTGTTTTACTCAAACATACTGGTAATTTGGATGACTACTATTGAATTAATGGAAAATATGACTTTCGAAGTGATGAAGCTATAAAAATGTGACTACTAGAACATCGTTGATAGTTAGTGTTCAACAATAAGTAAGATGAACATTATAGCTTTAATGTGCCTTCCTTGAGGGAATTTTTAAGAATGCCGAGAATGAAAAAGATTTGGGACTCTAATGAAAAATCAAAATTATATCTAATTTTTCTTTAAACCAGAGGTATAAAAGGTAGGAGTTTATTTTAAAACGCTTGCTATGACCTTGCTAAATTAGGGTATAGGTATGTAGTTTCCCCTTCATTATTTTTACTTCCTGTTATAATTTTAAGTTTCATTTTATATTAAAAGAAATAATTAGCAGGACCTGAAATATTTACATGTTACTATTCAAAATAAAAGGAAACAGTAAAAAGAAATTGACATTTGAAAATGTGCATGAATCTAATGTACTGTACGATCCAGTAGTATGATATACTGAAAGCTATTCAAATGAATACAATACTCTCAAACTAACAAAGTATTGTCAGTTTGCTTCCTTTGACATTGTAAACACAGTGAAACTCTTTATCCAGCATGGAACAGCTCTAGAGAACCCTAGAATAATGTTTTTGATCTTGTTCATGTGGTTTCAGACAACATCAGGCTGTGAATTATTCCAACACCCTCATTGTACTAGATTTATATGAGATTCTTGGTGGTTTAATTATAGCCAGGAATATTAGAATGAAGATGTGGAGAGGGAAGAGGAGTGGGTGAATGGAGGAAGTTTAGGTGGGGAAGAGGGAGAAACCAGAAAGGGAAAAGTTAAGGAAAAAATTACCATCACCCTCCTGTGAATGATGTCATCACTTTAAACGCTGCTCTCAGTTATCATGATGCATTACTCACAATTTATAAGTACTGCCTTATTTGGTGTGTGTGTGTGTGTGTGTGTGTGTGTGTGTGTGTGTGTGTGTGCACTGATGCCATAGCAACCATTAGAGGTTACAGGAAATTAATTTCTTCTACCATGTGGAACATGGAGATTGAAGCTGGGCCATTAGGTAGCCTCTACATTGAAAATCATAGGCAAACTTGCCTATTTACTGTCACAGAAATCATCTGTATTCTGAAGCCATACATTTACTCCATAGCTTTCAGCACTGAAGTGCTAGGGATAGCATGGTTTCTGTGCTTACTTCCCTTTCTGTACTTCTACTGCCTCTTTACTCAGATCTGAATCTCAGAGGTTCTGGGTACATATCTCAAAGGATGACCCTTGAAAAACTCCAGGGTGGCAGTGTTCCTAGGATATTTTGCTTCTAGAAGTATGTTAAATAACTGTATTATAAACTACACTGTGTGTGGGCAAACACAAAAGAGATTGAGTCTTTTATTTAATATGAGGATTGTCTCACATTATCTAGATCTTTGGCAATTACTTGATAGATCTAAGCTGAAGACTGGTTGAAGTCTTTGGAACCCAAATCAAAGATAAATCAGGGTTTTTTTTTCTGTGAGCTTGCTTTATTGCTTGTTTCCTACATACTCAATATTGATGTTGTTTGAATAAGAGTTGATAATGGTAGCAAGATGTCTACTGGTGGAGATATTTCAGGAAATATCCTTGTGAACTAATGAAACCTCGCACAGAAATAATAACCTTTATTATTAATTCCCTTAAACAAAAGAATGAAATCCATAAAATAAGTCATAAAAATGAGAATTTGGAACCTATTTTACTAATCGCTAGCATGGATGCAGGGTTCTTGAAGTTTCATCCCTATTGGCTAGCTATCATAGTGCTGGAAGTCTCTATTCATGCAACCCAGAAAAACAACTCAACTACACTATTACTCAGCTGTTAATCCTGCAATTTACAATAATCATTTCCATTGGTTCATTGGTACAATAGTGACATGAGTATTATGGTAGCAACCAATTGCTTTCTGTTTTGGATTTAGTGCATGCTCCACAAGACAGAAATCATCACTGATACTATTAATCTGACTAAAATCCCATGGTTGGCTACATCTGAGGCTCTAAGGAAGACTCTAATGCTATTGTTTTGCTAAATACATATAGAAATAAACTGTACCCACATTCTTATATTATATCCATATACTAATGTATCTTTCAATACTTGTCAGAATATTTTTGTAGAATATTTTTTGTATACAGAGAGCTACAAGTAGCTAGTATGAAGAGAATCAGAAACTATTAGATTTTCAGCTCTAAATGGTTCATCTATATCACACTTTCTCTCACCCAAGTCTCAAGCATCATCATGGAAGAGAGATTGGAAGATCATAAGAGCCAGAGGTAGTGAACACCTGCAGAAAATGAGTAGTTATCTGTAGCGAGATATTCACCTTGTGTGCACCTTTGGCTTAGGCCATGCCCATTGGGGCGGAGACAGGGCCGGATGGGAGCTGGGAGAAAAGGCTGGGAAAGGGTCGGGCCGCCCCTTTTGGTGGTGGATGCTGGAAGGCTTAGGATCTGGTGGAACCCGCCGCGTACCTGCCTATGTTGTGAGTTATTTCTCCCTTAATAAACTTCTGTTTGGCCTAATTGTTTATCCTGATCCTTATTACATCGCAATAGTTATCAAAATAACAGGAGCATCCAGTGGCTAGAATTGCATTCCCATGAGTTGAACAAGATCAACCCATTCAAAATCCTGTAAAGGATAGGGAATTACTTAAGAAGACTTAATGTTATCTGAGGAACTCTTATTAAATTATGGCGCATGTGCAGTCAGCATAGCTAATGCTGTAAACAAGAACCAGGAAACAGGAAGCCAGCGCCATCTTGTAATGGCGAATGCGGCTCCCGACATCTCCCCCTTTCTTTAAAATTATATGCAAGGCCACAATTAACACTGTGAAGTTTCCGATCAGCCCGCTGAATCAACAGTTTGAGCGATCAAGGAGATTACACAGTGAAGGAGACCCCCTTGCATCTGAGATCCCGTGCAATGGGAACCTGAGCCCTGGGAGATGCAAAGGTCTGTCCAGAACAACACCCTGGTGCAATGGGAACCTGTGCCCGTCAGGAGTGCTTGGAGTTCTGACAGCGTCTCAACGGCTTAGCATACTTAACCATACTTGGGGGGGATGCTCCCTGCTCAACAGCCAGCATAGCTTGCACAATGGCCACATTTTTAGCATGTTGTTGTCTTTTGAATCTGCAAAGCAACCAAAAACAGAGGAACAGTCCCAAAAACAAGGTCGTTCCAAACATTCCTACACCGACCCATTCCTTAAAGTAGGAAAAGGCGGAGGACATCCAAGAAAACAATCCTTGTGTAACAGAGACATCCAAACGAGTGGAATTAATTTGAACTATTGCAAGACGTAATTTGCTCAGGGTTGCATCAAAATTTGCATTCCAATTGAACTGCAACATTTTGGACAATTCTTTAGAAAGATTTGCTGCTTTGGTAAAATTATATTGAACAGAGGTTAATTTTACATAGGTTACCACAAATAATAATATATAACAATGTAAGCTGTAATACTAATGTCTCACTCTTACTAAATAATTCACAAGAAAATAGGCTAATCTACCTATATCCATTCTGAACCATACCTTTCCCAACCATACCCTATTCCTGTCTAAAAGATATAACCAAGTCTAAGTATCACCTTCCAAACCAACCCCAAGTAACTATGACCAACCCTATGAAGATGAATATTATCCCTAAATTCCAAGAGTGGGGAAAGGGGGCGTCGTTGTCTTAAGATTACTTCCTGCTGAAATGGGACGATGATTTCTCCATGGGATCCTGTTGGAAGAAAATTTTAAGCAACCAAATTTGTCAACAGAACTGGCTGTAACATATGTAGGTAGTCATTGTGTGGCAGAAAATGCTTGACTGGAATTCTACTTGAAACTCTGGCCAGGTTGTAATAAGAAGGTGCACCAATACAGCTAGCTAGTCATGAGTTGTCTCGAGCAAAGCAGTCTCAGACCGGTTTAGGGTAAAGTTTGTAGTCCAGATGCATCGGGCTGAGTCAAGTGGAAGTGTCCAATTGGGGCCCCGTCTTCTTTCCAGAGCGTTCAAAGATTGTTGTTGAGAACTGTTATATTCCTTGTGGAAAACTTAAATATCAAAATCAAGGTAGAATTTTTAATTTTTACGGTATGCATTAGGGAAAGGCAACAATAAGCATTAAAAGGTATATGAGGAAAATTAAGATTTCAGAGAGAAAAACTGACTGTAGGTAAATGACAGTGCCCAGATTTTGTTTTCTTCTGCCTTACACCAATTGGCTTCTTGATATAAGGCAGAAACTGTGAATTTAATCTTAACAACATGCTTGAATTTAGAGAAGGAAAGCCAAATCCAACTCCAAAGCCAGCATTGGTTTAGATAAATTGGGACTAGAGGAATTCTAGATAGTAAAGAGAAATAGATTTCTATATAGAAATAGCTCACTAGAATTAAATTTTTTTTTTTTTTTTTTTTTTTTTTTTACCATATATCAGATTCCTCTTCATTAAATGGTTCTTTCTGGAGAGCTGTATTCTCTTCTGTAGGTACCTACACATTCAGTGTCTTTTGGCAGTTTGAAGATGGGTGCTTTCTGTTTTCCTGTAAAGACAAGAACAGAACACCTCCCCTACCTTTGAGAAGTCTCCGCACAACTCATGGGAACTACATTGGTGGATGACTTGTCATTTCTCTTCATTAAGATGTTTCTCTTGTTCAACTCGGATCTTGATGAACTTAGGTAGTTATAATACTCAAAAAACGGTTTCAATTTGCTGGAGATATATGCTGGAGCGTTGTCAGTTTTTATTTGTGCAGGTATGCTGAGAATTATTGCAACTAGGTACTGTGAAGGGACATTTTTATCTTTTACTTGTAAACGTATAGTGGAAAATTAAGTATAAGATAAATTGCTTTAGTGGCTTTATCGGCCAGATCATTAGCTCTTGCCATGGGTCCTGGTAATAGCGTATGTGCTCTCATATGTTGTATAAAAAAAGGATGCAATCTTGTCCTGATTGATTGCTGAATATCAGCAAAGACTTGTGCAACAGCACTTTTTGAGGAGATTAATCCCACTGTTTCTAAAATCTGTACTGCTCCTACCACATAATGTGAATCGGAGACAATATTCAAAGGTTGAGGGAAAGCTCGCAAAACTTCAGCCACAATGGCACATTCAACCAATTGTGGGGATGAAAAATTAAAACATTTTTGAAACACCTGATTATTAACAACATAACTGCCAATGCCTGTTTTGGACCCATCAGTAAAAACATCAATAGCTCCTATTATCGGTTGACTTCTAGTAATTTTTGGAAAAATAATGGCATTAGTAAGAACAAACTGCAACAAAGGATGCTTAGGATAATGATTATCAACATGCCCCGAAAAGGTGCAACGAAGAATAGCCCAAACATCCAAGGTGGCACATAACACATTTACTTGATAAACAGTATAGGGCACAATAATAGATTCTGGCTCACAACCAAAATGAATTAACGCCAGCTGTAGACCTTTTAAGGCAATTTCTCCCAGTTGAGTGGGATAATGGCTCAAAACTTTGCCAGGGGAGGTTTGAGGATGGACCCATAATAGCGGTCCCCTTTGCCATAGCACAGCTGTAGGCTGTTGAGGTGAGGAGACAATGCATAGCTGGAATGGGCTAGATGGATCTAGCCGAATTAAAGAAGCTTCCCCCAATTTCTTTTCTACTTTATCCAACACTTGGGCAGCTTCGGCAGTAAGTTGTCTACTAGATGTGATGGCTGGGTCTCCTTCCAGAATGGCAAATAAAGGTTTAAGTTCTGCCGTAGTTAGATCTAAATATGATCTTACCCAATTAATATCACCTAAAAGCTTTTGAAAATCATTAAGTGTTTTAAGAACATCTCTTCTGATAACAATCTTTTGCGGCTTTACCTGCGTCGGATAAATGGTAGAGCCAAGAAAATTTCCAATATCTCCTTCTTGTACCTTCTCAGGAGCTATAAACAAACCCTTATTATTCAACTCTTTAGATAGAACGCCAAAAGCTTGCTGCAGAAGGGCTTGATCAGAATGGCATAACAAAATATCGTCCATATAATGACATATCTTAATGGCGGGAAATTGAGATCTAACTGGCTGAATAGCTTTTGCTACATAAAGTTGACACATAGTAGGACTATTCGCCATGCCCTGTGGTAAAACTTTCCATTGGTATCTCTCATCAGGTTGTTCATGATTAAGGGTATAGAGAAAAAGCAATCTTTAATATCCACTATTAAAATTCTCCAGCGAACTGGTAAGGTGAATAACAAAGGCAAACCCCTTTGAATGGGACCCATGACCTGCATTTGTTTATTTATGGCTCGCAGATCATGTAATAATCTCCATTTACCAGATTTTTTCTTAATTACAAAAATAGGGGTATTCCAAGGAGATTGAGAGGTTTCTATATGTCCCTGATTTAATTGTTCCTGGACTAATTGATTGGCGGCTTCCAGTTTTTCAGAGGTAAGGGGCCACTGAGGAACCCATACCGGGTCCTCTGTTTTCCAAGGAATGGGGATTGCCTCCCCAGCGGCCCCTAGGAAAAACCCAGTCCTGTTCTGTCTTGTTTCCCATTAGAGGGCAGGGGACTTGTACGTCCCTGCAAGTGTTTTCCAAGGCCTCAACCAGGGACGCAGCCCATATTTTTCATTATCTGCTGGCTCTGAGGTGAATAGTCATTTGTGAGCACAAAATCTAGTTGTTGTAATACATCTCTTCCCCATAGATTTATAGGGAGGGTTAGCACATATGGGGTAATAGTTCCTCTTTTCCCTTCCTCATTTTGCCAATGTAATTCTTTTGCGCTCTTGGCTGGAGCCTCTTCAGCGTCCTCGAATATCCTTCCTGCTGCTTCTATCATTCTAGCCACAAAATCTGAAAATGGTTCAGTTGTTCCTTGAATAATCTTTGTAAGATTTCCTGTCACTTGCCCTTTATTAGGTAGACTTTTCCATGCTCTGATGGCAGCCTTATTTATTTGTTCATATACTTCCAATGGATATGCAGTTTGATTAACTGCCCATTGACCTTGACCTATGAGCATATCAAAACTCCATTGAGGGCGCTGGTTGGCTATATTTTGTTTAGCTTGAGCTGCACATAACTCTTGATAACAGCACGGGAAGCATTACGAAAAGGCACACTAGTAATACATAACCTGGGGTATTTCCATTCACAACCTAATTGAGCTAACTGCCAAAGGGTGTAAGGGCATTAGCTCTGACCGAGGAACGTTTAAATATCCTTTGATCCAGTTAATATCTCCCAACAGCTGTTGAAAATCATTGAGAGTTCTCAAAACAAAAACCAGGGAATGCGGAGACCAGGTGCCTCCTTGTCTCCTTATCTGATATCATAGAATTTCTTCCTTTTTTGCTGCTGTACAACATCATAGGGCGGTGCCGTTGGCTCATAGCCTGGAGCATAAGGTGGGGCACGCCCATATCTCCCAGCCTCATAATTTTTAGCTTCCTCATCTAATTCTGCCTGCTCGGCAGGGTTCAGCTCTGGATCCCCTTCTGACCCAGATAGGTCAGACTCATCCTCCTCTCCGGGGGACGTCTCCTCCTCGGAGGAAGAATCTATAGTATAATGTTTAAACTCAGTGAGGAGAGGGTATACTTTTGGATCCTCACACTCACAATCCTTACATGCTCCTCCTTTTGGAGCAGGCACAAGCTTTAAATCTTTAGCTCGTCGGTTAAGTTCCTTTTCCTTTTCGGCGAGCTGTTTTGCTTTCTTTCCTAGCTTTGCTAGTTTACTGTGCACATTTTCATTCTTATTTGACTTCTTTCTGGAGAACCTTTTCTTTTGTTCTCCCTTTCCCTTTTCAGCTTCTGATAGACTATCCTGATGGTCTGAAAGCACTCTCTGTCCCTCTTTGACCTGTTCCTTACATCTCTCATCTTCAATACAAGACTTTAACAATTTATATAACGGCCATACACCAGTCCTTAAAGTTCCTTGTTCCTTCTCCCGCATAAGATCTCCTCCTAATTTATCCCATTTCCTTTGGAGAGGGTCCCAGAGACCACAAACCAGGGAGTAACACGGTCAACTTCCTTAAGGAAGTTCCGCAAAACTCTATCTGGAATCTTTAGCTCCTTTTGCTTCAGCAGCGCCTGCGCTGCATCTGCAATAGGCTTGGTCGGCTGGTTCCCCATAACTCCTTTATCTATAGGAGAGGGTGTGACGGCTCAGTTATTTACCTGAGACTTAAGGCCACTTATGCTAGGTCACAAAAGAGTGAGCGGCGAGTATTTTCCCGTTTATGACAATTAAAACACAGACAGCACAATAAAACGAAAAATGAAACAAACAACAAGAAACGGGATCACCCAGACCACAGGGGTCATACCTTGCTGAAAAGTGCTGCAGCTTCTCGCTCTGCTGGCTTGAATCTTCCTTTGACGAGCAGTCGAGGGTCCTTCGAGTCGTCCCTCCGCCCAGGGTCGGCAGGTTCCCGGGTTTCGGCACCACTTGTCGCGCGCAACCTTTGCCGATAAGGAAGACGCAGCAACCGAAGATGTGTCCAGCAGAATCTTTATTGTAGCGCTCTTTACATGCTGATGGAGAAGGACCCCAAGCCCCGAATACGCACGGCTTAAATAGCCTGCAGGGCGACGTATTCGTCTGTAATTGGTGCTCCGCAAAACGCCCGAATGATATAGCTTCTCTGATAGGGAGAGCTACCATATAGAAATTACCATACAGTGGCGCATGTGCAGTCAGCATAGCTAATGCTGTAAACAAGAACCAGGAAACAGGAAGCCAGCGCCATCTTGTAATGGCGAATGCGGCTCCCGACAAACAGGTATTCAATAGATGGACACCAGCAAGGAAAGTAATACAGCAAAGTAAAATACAAAGCCCAGCACAATATAGTCTGGCATATTAAATATATGATATGAGCCATTTTAGTGAGCATTGCTTTTTTCCAGTTTTATGCTTTTTAGGGTGGGGAAAGTAGATAATCTTATGCTGAATTGTTGAAGAAAATGCTGCCTGCCCTTTCTTTGTCAATATTTAGTGATCAGAACTTTAATAACTTCATGTATTTTCATAACCAAAGTTTCTCTTACCATTCATTCATTACCATTATGACTCAAGTAATCTATCAATGTTTGAGCCATGTTTTACCAGGGATACTGTCAGTTAGAACCTCTCAGTGTCTTTATTATACTTTGTGTCATCATAGGTATAGAGAAATCTTGTAGACATTCCAGATTTCTCAGGCAGACTTTACTTGTTCACCCAAAGTTGTTAGCCACACAGGATGTTAGGTTTCCATCAATTTGACACAAACGTAGACATATCTGGGAAGAGAATCAAGATTTGTCTCCATCACATTAACCTGTGAGCATCTCTGTGGGACATTTTCTTTGTTGATGATTGATGTGGGAGGGTCATGCCCACTGTGGTCAGCATTAGTCCAGGGTTGTATAAGAAAAGAGGCCTAGCAAGCCGTGATGAGTTCAGTGAGAAGATTCTTCCATGGCCTCTGCTTCAGTTCCTGTCTCAGGTTCCTGCCTTGATTTCATGTCTTGGCTTGTCTCCATGATGAACCTGTAAGTCCAATAAACTCTTTTCTTCTTGAAGTTGCTTTTTGTTCATATTATTTATCTCAGCCAAAGAAAACTAACTAGGATACAGAGCTAGCAGGCCCTCCCAACTCTCTTTTCCTTCTTTGTTACATGCAGTCAATGATGTTCATAGACTCTTTATGAACAAAAGCGTAAAGTCTTCAAAAGAAGATTATGAGACAGGGATCAGGAATGCGGCATAACAGAGCTGTAACTGATTCTTGCCACGCAGTGTTCTTTTTTATTCTCATCTCAGTCTGAATGTTTCAAAACTTTTATTTCTCCACAATATTTCTAATGAATCTTCAAATCAAATTTCTTGTCTTCTGCTAATTTTGGGACTTCGTGAAATTTGTTTAACTTCTGTAAAATAGACTAATTATGCATGGTTATTATTTTTTTTGCAATCTTTCCATAGCCTTTTCTTTAGCGTTGAGTAACATCCACTTTTTCTTCAAGGTCAGCCAATAATGGCAAATGTTGACAATATCAGTCTTCATCATGTGGCTTGGTTTCACACAAATGTGTGTTCCACCATTTGTGATCTTAATAAGTCTTCTACAAATATTTGAGAAGGTGTAGTGGAAAGGACAGAGTAGCAGAACAGGCCCACATTGGGATTTGCCACAGATCTCATTCCTTCTTCTTGTCAGTCCACTACTTATTACTTCTGAAATTACAAAGGCAAGGTCTGTCCAAAACGCAGACCTCTTTACCTCCAGGGGTCAGTGTCTCCTTGAGAATCATTCTTCAACTTGCCTAGAGCAGCATGGAAGGATTTCACACATATTCAGGTGAGAAGAAGGCTTCAAGAATTTTATTCTCCTACAGAAACCACTTCTAAGTTTTCTTTCAGATGTGAACTGAATCTCAAACAAGTTTCTTCCTTTGATTGAGGTAGAGAGCTTCGGAGGGTGCATACAATTTCCACATTTCCACGTACTTTTATATGTCTTTGAAACCTAGACAAAGATTTTTGCCTTAGGGCACTAAGGGAGTGAATATCACAAAAGGGATTAACACTCTGTACTTGGGAGCATCAGATCTTGTATTCAGGTATTAGATCATACTTTCAATTCAAATAACTTCACATATGTTCATTTCAAGTCAGAATCATGAAGGCATATAACTTAGTGGAAAAGATTGGCTTTAATTTAAGGTGACAGCATCTTTGCAGTTTATTTAAGGACAATTTCCAAGGACAATACTACCAATCCTCCATGGTAGTATTCAAACCTTTTAATGAAGCTGTCCCCTGTGCATTTTTATGGTAAGGAAAATGTGGCCTCTGATCAGGAATTCTTCCTGCCTTCTAACTAGTCTTACAAACTCCTAGCAATTAAAATGTATGAATTCTTTCCTTTTTTGGAATTTTGACTTCAAAAGTAAGAATTTAATTTACAAATCTGTCTGCAGCTGATTGAAAATGAGTAGTTACTGTTGGCTTGAAGTGGGTTATCTTGGAGAATATTACAATGCAGATTGGAGAAGATGACTTATATCCCTTTTATATTTAGAAAAATACTGTTTGCAAAACCCCTCTCTAAATTGTAAATGATTTATCTGTTTAGTGAACTGATACTCTTTTACACTAATGGATGTGAAATAGGATGCCATGAAAAACATGATTGGCATTGAAAGACCAGTTTCAATATGTAGATACATAATGAGAAGATTTTTTTACATGATCCTAATCCTAATCTTTCATCACATCTCAGTTTAGTTTAGTTATTTTTAACCATGATTTCTGCTGTTAAATAAACAACCAAAGCACTGATGTTTATATATTGAAATTTGTTAATAAATGTAAAGTGTTTTAGTTAAAATGAACACTTTCTTTCATATTTATTTTTAATTTTTTCACAAAATATATTTTGATTATAGTCTTTTCCCTCCTCCAATTTTTTTCCTGATGCTCCCCACTTCCACTCACTCAACTTTGTCTTCTATCTCTTTGTGTCTCAAAAAACAAAACAAAACAAAACAAAACCAAAAATGAAAACCACTACCAACAAAATAATCCAATGTGGCCAAAAATAAATAAATAAGTAAAAATAAAAATGCTGAAACAAAATACAAAGCACACAAAAATTCATGGAGTCTGTTTTGTGTTGTCCACTTCCTCCTGTGCATGGGCCTGGCATGAAGTGTGGTTGACACAATCCATGACCTGTTTTCCCTTTTCCAGCTAGAGTCAATTGTCAGTAGCTTTCTGGTAAGGGGTGGGTTTTCTGTCCACTTCCCCTTAGCTGTGTCATCTGATTTGAACATGTGAAGGTCCCCCCCTGTATGTGCTCTTGTACTCTGTGCCACTTCATGTGTGCACCAGTCCTGTTGTGTCGGGGATTTTGGTGACTCTTACAATCTTAGTTTAATGAACATGTTTACTAAGGCTTTCCACACTTAGTTTAATGTTGGTGTTCATCCTGAAAACCAGTGTGTGCTAATAAGAAGATGTGTGGCAGTCACATTGCTGTGTGTCAAACAGACTTCTGTCTACCTGACTCCTGCAGAATTCTCAGTCAACCAAACTTCATGGAATTTAATTTAGAAATTCAACTTTATTGAAGAGAAGGACTCTGTGGACGTTCTTTTCTACATTTATTAACTTGAGTAAAATACCTTGCTCTGACTATACTTAAGTAGGTCGATGGATGTTTTTCTTTCTTAAGAGTCATAGAGAATTGGTATCAGGATATATTTGCGGTGCATCTGCTTCTATACTCAATACTCAGATTTTTAAGTAACCTAATTAACTACCAAATGAATTAAAGAATCAAGAAGACATAAAATTTAAATAAATTTGATAATCCAATGTAAGTATTATGACCTACTGACCATAAATATGATAATTTAAACAAAATCATTTATTTACATGAGTTTAGATGGAGAAAAATGCAAATTGAATGAATTATGTTACCAAAGAAAATGAAGAGGCAGTCTACCATATTTTGTGGAGCCTTTTGCCTGCCTAAGGAGTCATTAATCTAACTCTAAAAATTATGTCCTTAAAAAACATTTTAATTTTTGAAAAGATATGAAAGCCTGGAACTGAAGACAAGAAATTACTACCCTTTATTTAATTCACTTAGTTTCTGGTAGAAATAGCCAGTGTTTTCTATCAAAATTGGATAACATGCTGATGTTCAGGCTGGAGAGTTGGCTCAGTGATTTAGAGCATTTATTGCTTTTCTAATGGACCTGGGTTTGACACCAACACCCACATAGCAGTTCACAATGGTCTGTAACTCTAGTCTTAGAGGAATTGAAGCCTTTTTCTGACCTTCACAGGCACCAGGCATGCATGTGATACACACACACACACACACACACACACACACACACACACACACACACAAATATACACAAACTTATATGCTGGCAAAACACTCATAAAAGTAATATAATAGAAACATAAAAAATTAATCTCTAAATGAAGTATGAATCCATTTGGCTAATAGCATTTTCATATATATTTTGGTTCAGCTTTGTTCTTTAATGGATTAGCACTTCTAAAATTTATGTTATGAGAAAAATATCCAAGACCACAGAGGTAGAACCAGGACTTTGGAAGCACTGAGGATGATTCATCAGTTTAGAACATGCCACAGCGTGTACACAGGTGAAAAGCAAAATCAGTGTACACCATGCAGGACTCCACACGAATTTGAATAGTGTGTGATGTCATAAAGACTACTGAAAGAACAGATGCAGAGAAAATGTGTAGCACTTCATGCTGTGGAGAAGATAAATAAACACACTAAGAAGACAGTTGCATTACATTGTAAACATTAAGAACTGTGTTCACCCATTTCAAAACTTGCATTTTGTTTTCTGGCTGTGTGGGGAACCCAGGACAAGTCCTGGTAGTTGACTTAGCTATTTATGAGGGAACCTAGACCCCTGTTCTCCTTAATTTACCAGGAGCTTTAAAGCCATTAGCCCTGCTTCCCTTTGATCAGTTCTTGCCTTTTGCCCCAGGACTCCTTCTGAAAACTGTCCATTTACCTCCCCGTCTTTTAGGGTATCGTCTTCGATCTTTCAGTCATGTTGTATGTTTCTTAGTTGTTGATCTGTGCCACACTAAATCATTTCCATTTTTCCTTAATGGGTCAGGATTAAGGGTTTCCGGCCTGAGCGCACACTTACATGTTTTCAAATATGTTTCCCTTTGCTTTCTGTGCCAAGGGCAATGTGCAGCAAATGAAACCTTAAAAATTAATATTTTCTGTGTCTTTAGTAATAACTATTAGGAAACTTGTTGAAAGAATGACAATTGCTTAGGATACAACCCACAACAAGAAGAAAAATCCACAGCTGCGCCATAAAAAAAAACACCCAGATTATATATGTTATCAACTATCACCCTGAGAAGGCACAACTTATTCTTCTTGCCAAAAGTTAAACATGCATACACACACACGTATGTGCATGCACACACATGTGCGTGCACACACACACATACACACACACACATAAACACACACACACACAGAGAGAGAGAGAGAGAGAGAGAGAGAGAGAGAGAGAGAGAGAGAGAGAGAGAGAGAGAGAGAGAGAGAGAGAGAGAATGATCCTGACATAGAAGAGACTAGGTTTTTCAATGGGCAGCAAAACATGACCCCATTCTTATGGGAAAGTTTTCTCCTTCTACATTAATTAGTCCTAACACTATCTTCCTTGTTGACTTTTTCTCTACCTTTGCCAATGACAAGTCTAACATATAGTCTTTACTTTGACACTAAGAAGTATATAAAGATCTTACAATAATTTTTAATGGATATCAAAATAGAAAACCCAGAGATCAGGAGCTTTTTAAGAAAGTTTACTTTATCTGTATGGTTGTTCTTTTGCATGTATGTGTTCCCAACACATGTATGCCCAGTGCAATCAGAATCCATAAAAACGATACTGGTTCCCACTGAACCAGAGTTACAGATGGTTTTGTCACCATGTGGGTGCTGGGAACTGAATTAAGGTCCCAGCACAAAGTCCCACCTCTAATAAAGAAGCTATGTGTAAATGGCTGCTTCTGGAGTAGAGAAAATAAGTTTCCTTTAATGGCGTGCCACTGGGTATATCAACCACCTTTCAGGCAATTCCCATGCTCAAGAGTAGTTGGACAGCACAAAGTCTCCAAGTTATTGTTAGATTTTTTTAAAGAGAGAAAGAACATGTTGTTGGGTGGGTAGGAAATGGGGAAGACCTGTGAAAGGTTGAGAGACAGAAAAGAATATGATCAATGTATATTTTATGAAAATTAGAAAAGATATCTATTCATATTCCAGTTTTCACACTTTTAATTTTTCATCTATAAGCCTGTGTGACAGGGTTATGAATACCTATTCTGCATTTTATTTTAAGTTTTTATGAAATAAACTACTGTACCACCTATCACAATATTTACTACTTAAAATATATCCATTCACATTTATAATCTTTTATATCATATTACAAATGACAAATCAAACTTTGAATTTGAGAGAAGTGTAAGGTCAAAATAAAAAAGACATGTCTAGTATTTATAATTAAAAGATATGTTCAGTATTTATAATTATAGTGGCCAAATTAGCTACCTTAAGGGATGCATCTGTAGACACAACTGGCAAGAATCATTTTATCTGATTATTCTTGCATTTATCTTTGCTGTGGCTGGTTACTCTAAGATGACCTGAGAGGAGGTATGGAAGAGAGAGTTCTATTAGTTATCTCTAAAATAAAAAATAGATCATTACTGAGTAAAATTGGGTTAGTTTGATGCACTCTTTCCAAATACTACTGAATTCTGCATATGGAATGAAGTTTTAAAAAGAAACTTAGCGCAAACCCTTTCTTCTAAAGTTATCTTGAGCAGAGTATACAGTTACAAAAATGACAGGGCACAAAGAGGAAATGCACAGATAACTTGATTAAGAAGTTAGAGTCTTGTTTATAGTCATAGGAAAAAAATGTTAGTGGAAACACTGAAAACTGTTCAAGTTCTCAGAATGCTCATTTGATTGCAACTTATGTCACTTCAGAAAGCTTACCATGTATGAACAAAAAAAAAAAGAACCAAATAACCAAAATAACAAGCTCAGGATATCTTTCTAAGATAAGCTTTCTTTATTTCTCTCTTTGGAACTTCCTTCTTCTGCCTTTACTTTCAGTGCACAGGCTCCACAGTGGTGGGATGCCTACCTGTGTAACTCACAGTAAACTTTCCAGCTTTCTGTCCTCTCTCCTGGTTTGGTATGTGCTCTACCTCTGTCAGAACTACGCAGATTCTGTTTTGTTTGATTTGTCTATCATCTGTGTACACGGGAATTAACTTTGTTAGAGATAAGAATGGAGCTTGTTTATACACTATTTGCTCTATCCTTGGTAATCAACACAGATACAGCACCTAATAGGTGTTTAGTGAAAAGTTGAATCAGTACAAGAAATGGGGGATCTATTTGAATCTTTTTAGCCACCAGATTATTGGAAGGTACATCCTATTACCACTAACAGAGACAACTCATAGTAATTAGAATTGGAAAGCTTAATATAAAGAGTTGTTAACTATAATAGGAAGTTAGAACAATGACCAGTTGGTTAGTAATAATAAAAGGTAGCTGAAGTAAATATTGATGGAATAACTACCACCAGTAATGCTGTAATAGGACTCCCAAGGGAGATACCTGACTGCAGCATGAATAATAAAAACCCAGAGACAGATACTGGTGTTCAAGCTGAAGATCAGGGAAGCAAAGTAGTCAGCCACTAGCTCTTACCTTTACCAATGCTGAAATGGAGATCCTGTCCTCTCTGTGACTGGAAACTGTATCTCTTGCTTCTTCCTTATATATCTCTCAAGTGCTGGGATTAAAGACCTGGGCTCTGTTTCTCTTTCAGGCTGTTTCACTATAATGTAGTTTTGGGTGGTCTTGAACTTACAAAGATTCATCTGCCTTGTTTCCTGAGTTCTGAGATTAAAGCTGTACACCACCACTGCCCGGCCTCTATGCCTTGTGGCTATCTTTGCATTCTAATCTCCAGGCAAGTGTTATTAAATTATAAACAATATGTCACCATACCTGACCCTTTTCTAAAGGTCTTAGCATAGAGACCCTGCAGAAGAAATCACAGCCCTGTTTACCAAACAGCATTGTGGTGCCCAGCTAACCATACCTGTAGGACATCTACTATCTGAAGCAGTAAGTAAAGTTATCCACAAGGAACCTAAAGCAAAGGATTGAGTGGTTTCTGGGATTCTGTTGGGTATCCTTTTCTGCAGGAGCTAGAAACTGGAGAATCTTAAAAGATCCTAGCAATGAAGAATCCAATTGTGCTTTGAAAGAGGGAGGGAGGGAGGGAGTAAAACTAAGTTAGAACTGGAAAACAATACCTCAGCTTACTATGATGATTTGACAGAAAACTGTATCTTTAAAACCTCAGCATTAGAAGACCAAAGAAAACTAAAGGGCTCAACCAAAGGTCTCAGCTTCATTTTCACAATGCAGTCATAAAAGGTGAACCTGGCATTGTGAGGCAATAAATTGATAGATGGCACAGTAGGACTATATCTTATCACTGCAGGTGTTCTGCACATATAATCAAAGGGCAGTTATTCTCATATCATGAGTCACATAACCAGATGTCAAATTAATTCCTTTATCGCATTAAGTAATTAGACATTAGACATTTAAACTGTGTAGTTTTGTTTCTTTAAATAAAGCAATGAGATTTTTACTAAGAAAATACTTTATTTTATTGGGCTTTTAATACCTCCCAAGTTATGTGTGCATGAGTGTCTCAGGGTGAGTATGTGCACAAAAGTACACGTGCCTCCAGAAGTCAGCGGTGTAGGATCATCATGGAGCCTGAGTTACAGGTAACTAACTGTATGTGTGCAGGGAACCAAACTCAGGCCCTCTGCAGGAGTAGTACATGCTCATTAACTGCTGAGTCATCTCTTCAGCTTCTATTAATTATTTTCTAATCTGTGCATTCTATTTCCTCAATGGAAAAAGTCATCAAATTATCTATGTCTCTATGCATTTTAACTAATCTTGCTTTGACTTCTAAATGTTCAAATTGATACGATAAAGATTTTAGATTAGTTAAAATATATCTGGGGCTTCAGTGAGAACTATTTTGACAGAAACAGAATTCATGTCACAGTAAAAATTAATATTCATATAAATCAATTTCCCTCACCAATGATATGTGGTGTAGTTACATGCTTAGAGAATTTAGGACCAAAAAGCAAATGAGTTATAAATGATTTGTCATTTAGATCTACATATAGAATGTCTTAAAAAATACATATAGTTTAGTGCCTATGAGTGCAACTTAATTTATAGCTAAATGATTTTGATTGCTATTTTAATTATTTTAGTATTTTTCAGTTTATTTTATTTAGTTCTGCCTTTGTTATAATGCCCTTCCCATGTTCTTAATGTGCTTTCCACCATTAATTTATTAATAGTTAAAAATTAGAACATCTTCTATTCTTTTAGTTTTTCTGCTACTTTATAAAAGTTATAAAAAGTCTTTTCTTCCTATGGCCATGGACGATTTCCAATGGTGATGCTCATATCTACATGATTTTTTTGGCAACTACATTTTATTATGCTGCTCCCAGACAGACAGTTTTTCTTTGATGACACTAACATTCATCCAGACATCACTTTTTATTTTTCAGCTGTTCTTCTATAGTAATTTTAATAAAAATTGTGAAACATTTCCAAATAATAAAGAAAGCTGACGTGAGAAGGCAACATAGTGTGCTCAAATTCATTAGAATGATCTCTCAGATGGTTACTGTCATCAGAGGGCTCCTGAGCCAGCAAAGATTTCTAAAGGGTGCTGTGAGCACCTCTAGATATGCTTTACAACAATGAAAAATGTTTTCTGACTTGTTGAACTAATATCAGGACACAGGTTACTAAAAGTATTGGGTTACTGAGGCAATCAAAACATTAATCTATGCTATGGATCATTGACAAACACTTTTTATAAAGTTACAATTACCTTGGTACCCACACAACACAAAGACACAACTAAGGTATAAATACTTAAAATGGTGATAAATTTAATTCTTTTCATTCATATTTTGTGATTACATAGAGCACTTGATAAACACTAATCTATTTTGTCAGTTAAAACTATATGTGATTCAAAAATGGAAAAACTTAAGATATTTAAATTGATAACTGCTTTATCATTAGTTTTGTAAAAATTTATTTAATATACAAGATATCAGACAGCAAATAGTTAAAGGCATAGAAACTGTATATCAAAATCCAAGGTAGCTATGACTAGATATTAGAGGTATTAATTAAGCTACAAGGCTAGTAATTGGTTGAGTGAAATGTATTTCTCTATCAAGGAAATGACATGTTGAAAAACAAATGTAATTTTAGGAGGATTTTCAAAGTTTGCATATAATACTTTGTATGTGTCTCTTTGTATTATTATTAGATTTGGTGTTTTGAAATATGATCTTAACATAGCCCAGGTTTTCCTGAAACTCCTAAGTCACCCTCAGCCGCTCAGATTCTAGAATTGCAGGTATAGATCATCATGCAGGCTACAAATACACATTTCATAAAATAATTAATTTAGTTGATCACTAATACTTCTTGTATTTCATACAGAGTTACCAAAATTAGTGAGATTTTAATCTGCAGTTCAGTCACAGTAGGAATCTCAAATGCTGGATTACATAAAATACTGTCCACTGAAGAGATTTAAAGAAGTTTTGATATGGCTAGCATTCTCAATATTTCCTATTTAAGCATTTATTTATCTTTATTTTATGTACAGGAGTGTTTTGCTTGCAAGTGTGGGTGTGCCACATGCATAGATTTCCTACATATTCCAAATGAGGGCATCAGATTTCTTGGAACTGGAATTACAGGTGGTTGTGAACCATCACGTATGTGCTGGGAACTGAAGCCTGGTCCTTTGTAAGAGCAGCAAGTGATGGGGGAAGTCCTTCTGTGTGCTGTGAATATATGTTTCTTTTATTGGTTGTTCAATAAAGCTATTTTGGCCAGTGAACGGACAGGATTTAGCCAGTTGGGAAATCCAAACAGGGATAAAGAAAGGTAGTAGGCAGGGTCAGAGATACCATGTAGCTGTTTAGGAAGCAAGAAGTCCAGCATCACTGTAAGCCAAGACCATGTGGAGATACACAGATTAGTAGAAATGGGTTAATAATTGAAAGAGAGTTAGCCAATAAGAAGCCTGAACAATGGGTCAAACAGTTTATAATTAATAAAAACCTCTTCATGTTTATTTGGAACTAAACAGCAGTGGGACTGGACAGAACAAAACTTCCGTCTGCAAGCATGTGCACTGAACAGCAGCACTGACTCTAAACTTTTCCTCTAAACCTTCCCTTAATCACTGACTCTTTGCAGGAGAGCTTACTTGATCTCAGAGTTATTGCTAGGTAAATTTATTAATTATCTTAGCTGAGGATAGTAACCAGTGTTGAATGCATTTGCAAATCTTTAGCAACATCATCTAACTTGTTGCTTTCGGATCTAATTTTCATCAGGTTTTCTAGCATAGTGAAAATATTTTGTGTTTTACTCCAAACTTAGTTCCCTAGGTAGTGTGAACATCAATAATGTCATTGATGGTCATCAAGAGTTTTGAGAAAGCCCAAATCAAGCAGGCCCTATGAGGTTCCTCGCCACGAATGTCCTTGAATTTTACAGTTCTCTTTACAAGAAGGGGACAAGTCTCTTTCATGTAAAATGCAAAACCACTTAGAAACCATACAATCATATTTTGGATATCTGCATATTCCTTTCCTTCCTCCTTAAATTCTCAGAGTATCTCAACATTCAGCTTTCCTCATTTATTTATTTTACTTGCCCTGTTTAAATTTTTTCCTTTGTTATTGATGTCTGCTTTCAGATAGTTAAAAACAGTATACATACAGGTCATCTCCAAATCCTTGTCCTCTACCTTCCTTTTCTTTTTATTTTTCTCCTCCTCCTCTTCCTCCTCTCCATCTGCTTCCTCATTCTGTTCCTCTCCCTGCTTTCTTGTGGTACTGAGGATGCAACTTGAGGCTTCAAACATAATAGGTAAGCACTTGACCGCTAAGCCATACCCCAGACCAAATTAGTACAACTTCTTGATGTTAACCCCCACATAATATTAACTAAGCAAGATAGTCTTCTAAACCTTCTGTATAGATAGGTTTATAACAGCAGTTAGATAGGTATATAACATTTCCTCTAAGAAGATATAATATAAGGAAATAATATAAACTATGGAATATATAAAGGCAGGTTTGAACTAGTACTTACACTGTGAATTTGATGAATTACACACCCTTCTGAGATCTTGCTTTCTACAAGTGAGTGAGGATACAGCATCTACATGCCAGAAAGCTATTTCAGAGGACAGATAAGACCAGTGCTTTTCACAGAAAGGAGAATAACTGGCATCACTATCCATAGTCATGTATATTTCTATTTCAAGTCATTACAGGCCAGACTTTTCACAAATAAAATCATGTTGATTATTAAAATATAAGAAAAGAAAAATGTATCAGAATATATATAGCATAAATTATATGTCATGTAATTGTATATGTATATAGAGATATATAGATAGATATGGCTTAGGTGGTTTAAAATTACACTATCTGTTTGCCTTAAATGTTTGTAAGAATTGATTAAATCTTTGCATTTTTGTCATTGAAAATTACAAGTAAATTATATGGCTTGAGTTTTTGTGTGTGTGTGTGTGTGTGTGTGTGTGTGTGTGTGTGTGTGTGTATACCTGTGCGTACTTGCTCACATGTGTGCTTATATATGTACTTGTGGAGATGCTCTCAAACATCATGCTAACTATATTCTGTGTAATTACAATGCTTCCTTAAATTATTTATACAGCTCAAATTTGTATAATGAGTTGACTCATTTTTTTAAAATCTGTTATGCTGCTTATTCTTTTTGTTACGATTTTAAGTGACTGGAGTATTGTAATAGGTTATAAGTTTAAACTAAAATCAGTCGTACTAAAAAAAATATAGACGTGAGAGTAAAGATGTATAAATCTGGTATTTCAAGGTAAGAAAGCAAATCAACAAAGTTTCTAATAACAGTTATTCTTTGCTCATTTAGAATCTTTTCATTGAAATGCCTCTTTCTTTAACCAAGCCTTAAATAATATAAAAGTGAATAGTCTTTTTAAAGGAGAATCATTGTATATCATCTCTAGAAGGTAAAATATTTAACTAAAAGCTCAAGGAAATAAAAACTCTCTTAGTTCATTTAAAAATCAGGTCTAGAGTATAGTTTTACTTTATAGTTAGAGTGCCTCAGAGACCACACACAATCTGCCAGGCATTACACTTCACAGATAGTTAATCAATGAATGTTTAATAAATATATACATGAATGAGTAGTAATAACAATTATTCTATTTACATAAAGTAAAATGAATTGTCACATGTAGAACTCGCTCATTCATTCACTTGCGCACCATATGTAACAGCCAATAAATTAGTCACCCTCAATAGGAGGCTCATTCCCGTCTCTCCGTAATGTAATGATGTCTTAGATACACACAACTTAGTCAAGATGTAAAAGACCGCGCCTTCTGTGAATTCAGTTGCCTTGTGAGGTCTCCATAGAGTCCTGAGGGAATTTGGACTTGAAGAATGGTAGACATTACTGGAAGAGCAAAAAGCAACAGAACCCAGGAGGAAGTTATAGAGCTGTATGCCTCAAGGGTACAACTTGGTAGTTGTCTATTTCAGCTAACTAAAATATGCTGAGAGAAATTTTGAGAATTAAGTTTGCACCAAATGCAACACGCTAACATCTGTCACTCACCGCCTCTTTCTTCTGGTGAGCACTGGATAGGAGAACCTGGAAGGCTAAGCTGTTCATCAGACAGCTTCAGAGAAAGAGCTTAGGTGACAGGATAAATTATGATCAATTTATAAAGACACACATAGCATTGAATTTATGTGATCATTAGTAAAGCTACTTTTATATGTTAGATATCAAATAAAAGAGAGACACAAGAGGTAAATAAGACCCTGTACTTTCCATCAACAATCCTATAAATAAACCACAATACAATGGGTTTTCAACCATGTGCATAAAGTTGAATTTACATTTAAAATAGTAATTCGTTTCTTAGTTTCACAAAGCCAGGTAATCAGGAGGAAGCCCAAGGTGTCTCAACCCCATTTAAAGAACTACCATCAAATGAAGAATGCTAAGAGCAGAAGAAATAGTTTCCCCAGGGAAGAGTGTACTAATTAGTTATACAATAGAAAATGGGCAGTTCTAAAAACATATATACAAGTAACATTATATAGACTAAGCAGGGTATATATATAATTTATTATGGCAATTCCCATGACATACACAGGTGTTTCACATTGCTCTAATGATCATGACAATCCCAGGAAACCAGTGGAATTGGAATTAGAGTTTTGTTAACATAGTCCAGAATTAGGGTATTGGGTTATCCTAATGAAGAATATTTGCTCTTGACTAAATCGAAATAAAGAAACCCTCTTTAGCCAAATAGAAGAGGGAGAATTAATGAAACAAACAAATAAGGAGACAGACCCCAAAGCTCCAATAGACCCTACCAAGTATCTACAGTTGTATATCAAGTGACACTACTGATTGTTAATATGTATATAGAACTTTAACCTAATTAAAGAATAAAAATGACACTTGATTTGTTCACATTACTCTAGAAAACTGTATTTATGTAAACTTCCATGAATTATAGAAAATCTCTTTTAAAACATTGTCTATCCAGGAAATTTCATGTAAATAAAATTTTACAGAACAATAAGACTTGAACCTATACCAACATCCTGAAGAATTCTAGAGCATCTTTCGACTCATGCTTATTCATAGGACTACAATTATTGAGTTTGTGAACTATTCTTTCATCTTTGACATAAGATTAAAATGTATCTGTGTAAACCCAACATATATTTTATTATGTCTCTAATATTCTGGACTTGTTTATGCTTAAACCCACTTTACAAGAACAATAAGTTTTTCCTTATAAAGTGGTCCAGATCTTACAGCAGAGCCATCTGTCTGACAACACTATCATATCATTTGCCTGATTTTAGTATAATGTTATTTCCGAAATTTAATTGCTAAATTCACATTTGAAAAAAAAGGTTTCTTATATTTTACTTGCTCCAATTGCAACATGTGTTATAGCACATCTGTTTGGTAGAATTAAAAAAAGAATTAAAAATGAGATCACTTTTGATGGATGATTTTCAAATCCAGTCTTCTCAGAAAGCAATATGAGGAAGCATGGCAGGCTCTTCATGAGACTGCATTACGATCTAGTGACCCTGAAAATAGGGTCAGGAGGAGGTCTCTCTGCTAACTGGAAAACTAATCAATGTAATTCAATATAAGGATTGGTGTTCCCAAATCACACAAAGTCTCTCTTTTTCTGGTCCTTTCTAGGATCAGCTTTGCTCTCTCCTGCCTGTTCCCCTCACAACTCACTCCTTGTCCACCCACATACCATCCTGCATTAGGTAAAACATAATAGTAGTGGTAAAAGCAAAGCCAAATATTAGTGTAATGTATAAAAAATTCAAGAAATTATAGTTGATAACCATTTTTGCATCCAAGACCTTGGAGGTGAGATTTACTCCTAAAATGAGACATAATTTGACTTAGCACAACAATCTGTAGGAATAACTTTGTATCTGGTAAAAAAAAATGAATAGAATCATTGCATTCCTAGGATATAATAGATAAATGTATAGAAATATGTTTTCCAAATACTCTAGTTATTGAAAGTTGGAGGTAGGTTAGAAAAGTGTTTGACTCTTAACTGGTCTGCATTTGAGTCTGATCAGGGACAGTTACCAAGAAAGATAGCATGGCAAAGGGTAAAAGGTCATTGGTGACTAATTTTCTGAAAGCTATCAGCTTGTGTAAGTAATAGGACATTTATTGCCTTTCGATGTTGTCCTTGCAGTGAGCTAGAAAATCCATAAGAATTCCCAGCCCTAGCCTTTATTAAGGCATAGCCTGGATTAGTTTAATGTGCAATTTAAAGTCACTTCCTGCCAATACATTGCTTACTTTTCTTAAGCAGGACCACTCTCCCCTTCCTCCCTTGATTAATTTGTCCAAAAGAACAACAACTTAAAGAAGTTTGTTTTATTTGACTATGTGAAATCATATTCCAAACTTCACTTTTACATTTATTTCTTCGAT